>CAIGRO010140846.1:3282-22561 GCA_903798355.1 Fraxinus baroniana | reverse complement strand
AGTCGATAGTATTGAGACTCAAAAATCATATTATTCATTATTGATAAATCATAGATATACAAGGAAGAAAGGAAATGAAAAAAAGGGAATATTTACACTTTAGTCCCTAACTATAACAAGAACTACAAGTAGGTACATATTATTTCAACTTATTCTAATACTAGAATGAATAAATTCAGAAGAAGCACCGTTGTTTGGTTAGTCACTAGGCGGTTGAAAGCGTTTGAGTCGCTGCACAACTTGCTTCATTGTAGGCCGAGCTGAATATGATTCAAGAGTACAAAGAATAGCCACATGCAGCATTTTCACAAGGTCATCCTGTGGGCCCGAATCCCATAGAGACGAGAAGAAAAAATCCTCGGCCTGGCCTTGTTTGAGTAACAAGCACGCCCATGAAACAATGTTGAATCCATCTTCATATGAATAAAATGAAGGATCGAGAGCTTTCTTGTCGGACAATAACTCAAGCAGCACCACACCATAGCTGTAAACATCGGCCTTATTGGATACGTGGCCCTTCAGCGCGTATTCTGGAGCTATGTATCCGTAAGTTCCGGCTACACGAGTGGTAGCATGAGTTTGTGTAGCAGACAGAGCTTTTGACAATCCAAAGTCGGACAAATAGGCATTGCAGTCGTTGTCCAACAAAATATTACTAGGTTTGATGTCTCGATGTAGAATACGTGGATTACACTGGTCATGCAGATAAGTTAGTGCAGAGGCAATATCGAGAGCAATCTTGTGAACTATTCTCCAATCAAAAGCTCTTCTGGCTCTTTCCCGAATGAATTCTTCTAGATTTCCTCCAGGAAGGTAGTTATATATCAGAAACATTTCCGCTTGACTGGCACAATACCCTATCAAAGTTATGAGGTTTGGGTGTTTGATTCTTCCAAGGGTCCTGACCTCAGCACAGAACTGTGGGATGCCTTGGCACCTTTCAGTAGTGAGCCTTTTCACTGCTACTGTCAATCCTGGAGAAACTTCAGCCCGGTAGGTGGCACCAAATCCACCATTTCCTATGCAATTGGTACTGTTAAAATTTCCCGTCGCCTGGACCACACCATCATACGTTAAGGGTACCCCTATGTCCTTGAAAAAGTTAGTTTCCCTTCTCTGTGGCGACAAAGTATTCTGACCCTTTGAATCTGATATTTTCCTTTTTGCATAACATAATACAAAAGCCAAAACAACTGCAATAACGACTGCTGCAGATATTATGCATACTTTAGCTATAAGATTAACTCCGTTTTTACCATTTTTAGGATGGCTTCTTGATTCAGAAGGTGCATGCTTCGGCGACTTTTTAACATGCTTCAGGCTAGCACAATGGCCCCAATTGGTTGGTCCCTCAAAGTTGGCTACGGGAGCCCAAACTATCTGCAGCTTTGGAAGTGTGGTGATCTCAATGGGAATGGAACCATCAAAACAGTTATAATCTTCTAATGCGACATCAGCTATTCTGGGAGACACTGCTCCACGTGGATTCCTCTTGTTCGGGAGAGCATTAATTTGACTTGAAAGAACGAGAACCGACAAATTAATACAATTTCCGAGCTTTTCAGGGAGGGGACCACTTAATCTGTTTCTTGAAACATTCAGAACTTCAAGGTTTCGAAGTTCACCTAGCTCCATAGGGATAAAGCCATATAATGCATTTGAAGACAACAAAAGTGTCCTTAAATGGCTACAATTTCCCAAAGCACGCGGAATTTCCCCCTTCAGGAAATTAGCCGACAAATCCAAATGCTCAAGATTCCCACAATTATACCCCAAATCATCTGGGACATGGCCCCCTAACTGATTAAACGACAAACTCAGCACTCGTAACTTCCTAAAACTGCCAATGAATCCGGGAATCACACCATTAATTTCATTTCCAGCTAAATTCAAAATCCTTAAAACCCTACATATCGCGAGGGAAGGTGGAAATTTCCCAGCAATCCTGTTATAAGCAAGGTTAAGAACCCTTAATTTCCTTAAACCAGTGAATTCATAATCCGAAAAGTTTCCCACAATAACATTCCCTTCAAGATCAAGTACTTCAAGATTTTTCAGGCCCCATATTTGGACAGGAATCTCACCACTGAGTTCATTGAATGGAAGTGACAGAACCTTAAGTTCTTTGAGTTTTCCAACAACAGGCGGCAGTTTTCCCACTATTTTTCCATTCATTTCGGTGCAGTTTCTTTGTATTCCAACACCATGCAAAGCTGACATGGAATTCATAGAACACTGATGAGAAACCGAAAAGTTACCTCCAATTTTCAGCCCGGAAACTCTGAAATTGGAATTGCAGGACACTCCAAACCAAGAGCAATAGTCAGAACTGTCTGCATTCCAACTGGAAAGAATTCCACGAGGGTCTGAAACAGATTTCTTGAATTCCAGCAGAATCTTTTTCTCATCTGAAGATTGGCCAGAGACCAATAGAATGTACAGAGAAATGCAAACCAAATTCATGGCCACAGAAAATGCAGAATCTCCCCTTAGCATAGCAGCAAAACACACCATTCTCTTATTCTTCAGAAACCCTGTATGAATAAAAGAAAAATTTATCAACTGCTGTTGCAGAATTTAGGATAAAACAAATTTATTTCTCTCTTTTCCAAACAAAATCCGATATTTGAAACCAAAAAGAACAGAACAAAAAAGGGAGAATGCGAAGAAGAAGAAGAAGAAGAAGAATCTAGAATCTTAAAAAACAGATTAACAGAAGTTCTCGTGTTGTGTGAAAATCAAACCTGAAACGAAGACGATTGTTTCCTTTCTTTCTCCTGAAACAACAAATTTTATTCCAAGAAACAATAGGGCTTAGTGGAAAAAGAGAAATATTCTTCTTCTTCAGATTGCTGTTACTTCTCTCACTGTAAGCCTACTACAACATGTTCTAAGACAATTTTTTTCATGCTTTAAGGAGGAGAAGGTGGACCCCATATGGGGACTTTGGCTGCTGCCATGGGTCCCATATCAACCCTGTACACATTTTCAGTCATTTATCAGAAACAAACATAGTTGAAAGTCATCTAGGCACTTGCGCCACATGGCCTGACCAAAGGATCTGCCACGTGGAATAGCTGTCTACATCTAACGTTTAGTTACCATTAAAATGATGATACCTCCTAAACCGACGTCAGATCAGAGAGCTCCTTCTTCATATTGTACAAATTTTCTTAATACAGGTAATCTCATTTTAACAATCTATCATGTGGGCATCTCTTAAAAAGTTAAAATCACTTAAAATATTAACAAGATTTTCACAACAATAGACGGTGAAATATAATCAAAGCAAAAAAGTAATTGAACTTTCTTTAAAAGAATTACTGAAACCTGGTTTAAGGTTTTGATATTTAAGGAAAACTGATAATTACATTTTGTATTCAAATGTTTGTATTCAAATGTTAAGTTGTAATTGAAAAATCTCAAATCTTGAACATTTCTTCAATATAATCAAGTAACTTATTCTTGTAACCTCTGTCAAGAAACGCTTATTTTTAAAAGTTTTTCCTCTTCTGATCTTTAATCTTGAAGAGATAATGACAATTAATTAAAGGACATATCATTAATATTTCACTCAACTGCATGCATCTTCTTCTTATTATCGAAATCTGATTGAGATTAGGCTGTCATTAATTGCTTATTGTTAGCAAGAGTCAAAAAAATGTTGTTACTGTCAGACAGAGTAACAAACAAGGATGAAGCAGTAAATGAAAAATGAGTAAAAATAACGCATGCTGAATTATGACGACATGATGATGTAAGCATGACATCGAATTTAAGCAATTGAGTTCGCGTATATAAAACAATATTGCAAAATCATGGGCTAGGTTAATCTAGCACGATTAATTATCAATGTATTGCACACAGATCAAAGCCTAATAGAACATTGCCGAAATAGTCAATAAGAACAATTTCTTCCAGGGAAAAAGAATATAATGTCCAAATCCGATTCCCGACTTTGTCCAGAACCACATTACAAGTTGAGGATTCCACAATGGACAGCTTTCGTTTACCTTTCTTTCTTCTCTAAGCTCGGAAGCAGCAGTGACTGCAGGAGGACCAAGTAGCCAAGGGAAAATACAATACCTACTTCTGACCATCTTACATAAAATGGGATAATTAGTTGTTCTATAAGAGGAGACCTACACATTTCGACCAGAAACAACTCTGTCTTTAATTAGTCTCTAAACCTTATCTTTACCATATCTTTTTGTTGGTTCTAGGTATCCAACGGATATTAGTTAGCATATTCAGTAAGATGTGACAGGAGAAAAGGGTAAAGCTCTCCTTTTCTCAACTGTATTGTGGGTACTGACAGCATGAACAACATGAACAGGAAGAAGAGCAAGAGAAGCGAGAGCACTGCTTTCTTAATGCTGCCTTCAATGCCTTCATGGAGCATGGCGATATCATGCGCTGCTTGGGATATCATCTCTTAGTAAAGATTATTTTCCCATCAGGCAAACTGCATTGCATCGACATAAATTACTTCACTATGGTCATAGATTAACAATACTATTAAGTATGCTATTATTATCCATCAAGAATCGATACGATAAATACACCATAAACTAGACGAGAAGACAAGTAAACATCCAATAGGTAATAATTATTATTCAACAAGCAACACTATTTTCAGTTAAAGGATAGAAAGAAGTATACTTGTAAGAAGGATCATCAGAGATTCTTTTTGATTTACCATTCCATCGATAGCAGAACATCAAGCTGCAATGGAATGGTGAACCTTACAGCTAGACAAAGACGAGCACTTGCAGCAGCAGCTCCACAAAAAAGGGCACTTGCAGGAGCAACTCGAACAAGATGGGCACGAGCAGCAGAAACTTGTCGACCGTGATGGGCACTTGCAGCAGCAGCTCGACCAGGTTGGGAACTTACAGTGGCAGCTCGGCCAGGTTGGACACTTGCAATGGCACCTTGGGCCAGCTACCTTGCAGTTGCAGCTCTGCCATTTACAACAGCACCTCAGCCACTTACAACCACAGCTTGGAAATGTTAAGCAATATCTCAAGCAGCCCAGAAAGCTAAACCACTTGCAAGAGCAGCCAGAGCATTTCTGGCAGCACTTGGGCCACTTAAAGCAGCAGATTGGCCATTTACAACAGCAGAACGTTGAGTTGCAATTAGAACAATGGCATAATGGACATGCAGGCTTCTTTCTGCGACACACAAATGGTTTGTTTGGTAAGGTGGATTGTACAATACTTACAAATCAAGAAAGAAAGAAAAAAGATAATATCTCTTTACCGTACGGTCCAATCCTCTCGTACTGTGCAATAAACTTGTCTAAAGGGTAGATTCTCATTCACAAAGAACAACATATGGAAATCCAGATTTTTTGCGGAAAAAAGGTTGTCTCCGATAAAAAAACATATAATGACACACATTGAGTAAAGAAATTTTTTATGTAACAAGTGGAATTATAAAGAGTGGGTCAATAAACTCACAAAAGAACCCAATACAAGTATAAAATAACATTAATAATATGTGACGAAGTTGTAAGCGCATTTTTTGCTCTGGTGGGAACTTGTAGATGTAGCTAAAGACATGCAAGTTAAGTTATAAGTAAAGCAATAAAAGAAGAGAACATTGGCTAATTCAGATTATTATAACAAAGAATGAAACTGACGTTGGAAAAGCTAATGTTAAGTTGCTAACTGTGCTTCCATCAGTTTGACAGTTGGCACTATAAGAATCCCCGGGATCTTCTAAACTTTCCTTGTCTAAATTATTGATACCAGCCTCGTGAAATTTGTAGGTCGATTCATATACAAACTCTGTTGCTCCAAAGTTCTTCTCTGCACCCATAGTCTTCACTACACCAGAATTCTTTTCTGGTTCTACTCCTTTAGCTGCTGCAGAGGAATGGTCAAACCTTCCAATTAACTCATTGGACGTTATTAGTCCTTGAGAATTATAAAATTCTCCAGGCTGGCATGATTCCCCATATTCAAGAATTTCTCCAGATTTGGATATTTCCCCTGATCTGTACAAGTCCCCACTAATCCTGGAAACCTGGTTCCCAATATGAATACTGAACAATGAATCATTGGAAACCTCACTCCACTCCATTGGTGTCGAGGGTATAGCAAAAACAGAAGGTGGGATCCTGTTAGGATTAAAATCTCCTGACCTTTCCATCACTTGGATGGAAGGCGATTGCGTTGGTGATATGTTTGGCTGAAAAGATTCATAAGAAACATCAGATACCAGTGAGGTGGGTCCTGGAGACTTGCTAAAAGATTCTTCCAACTTGAACAATACCTCATTTGAAACGTCAACTTCGTCACTTTCACACAATGATTTGATTTCCCCTTTGAGCTTGGGTGATGCGCTAGACATGCTATGGTTGGTCAATATTTGAGGGTTGAGTTGGAAGAAACCGCCAGAGGAAGAGCTTAACGAAGATGAAGATACAGAATCCAAAGAATCTAAATTTTCAGCCAAGCCACATCGAGTTTCTTTTAGATTGGTCTCCGAATCTGTTCTGCACCCACTATCATGGTCGGAATTGGTAAATGAAATCAGTGGTGCAAATGTATCAAGGTGAATATCAGGAGCATCAGCATCTCTCTTTATAAAGTTTCTGCCTTTACCTGTATAATCCATAACTGCAATCAAGATGTAAGCATCAATTGAAGCACATAAGATAAATAGTAATACAGTTATCCAGACTAGGTTTCTAGATAAAATTAATGTATGGGTTGATTTATGAAAATTGGACAAAAGAAGTCAACCTATGGAGTGGAACAAAGATCAACTTAAGAGTCTTAATATACATGATCTAGTTGATGGTTAACACGTGATCAATGATGGTTTAACTTTTGAATAAGCAAATGATAATTCATATAAAAAAGACACATGTTTTCTAACTTCTAATTATATAAAATGACTCCCTTTCAAATAAAACAAAGATATCAATGCAATTTAAGTTTCTCCTACAGAAATGATATGTATCAGGAACATGATTTTAAATGGTTATGTAATTATCCACGAACACAAAACGAATTTGAGGCATGTTTGTATAAAGTGGAAAAAAGCCAAAGTTCAGAATGCAATTCTTCAATATATATTTCGCATCATAAAAAGGATTATCTTCTACAGACTGGTTGATATGTTACACCAATATTGTTCTTTATGGTATGGTTCTTCAACAAAACTAATGAGTTTTCAGTTTATCAAGAAGCGAAAGCCAATTTACTTTCCATTTTCCACAAAAGAATGAAATTTATATTACAATTCTCCTTCCTATAAGCACTCCATTCTGCACTTATTTCTTACCAACACGATACCATATCAATGAGAATGAACAGCTAAAATGGAGAAAACAATCACATTTTACCCAAACATTTCCTTATTTAATGTAGCCAATTGACCTCTAAATCAAGCAGCCTGATATCAATCTGATCCGGAAATATACAACTTTTTACACAAAAAATATCTTAAGAAAAAACCCACAGAAAGTAGAAAAGCCAACTGATTAAATTTTAACAAAATGAAGCAAAATATGAAAGAAAACCCAGATTGGGTAATTGATAAATAACGATTTACAAATGGGTGTTACCTTGTTTTAATTATTGGCAAGCTCTTAAACGGTAAAACTCAATTTTCTTGTTTCTTGTCATTATTTTACCTTCACATTCTAAGAATTTTTCCCATTTCTTTTTTGATAAGAACAATCAGATATCAATGGACTGAAAAACAATTGGGAAAATAAAGAAGTTGATTAGGGTTTTTTAGGAAAAAAATTATTTGAATAAAAATGGAAGGCAGATCGAATCATTCGGACTATTATTATCAAGAATCCAAATATAACGAACTTTAGCTCCCTTTGGCGCCAGTCTTCGGCTAACTTGTTGCCTCACGTGCAGAGGACTCGTTAGACTTCTTCTGCCTGATATAATAATTTTAACAGATTATCAATTATAAGTTAATAATTGTAATATTCTTTTATTTTTCACAAAGGAAGATAATTATTGGCAGTGGACCCCACTGTCTTATATTATGATTAATTATAAATTTTTAATAATCGAAAATAATGACTCGAACTAATCATTTAGAACAAAGATTATGAAAAAAAGAGAAGGAAAAGCATGGTTTGAATGCTTCGACATGGGTGTCTTTGAGTCACGTTATTTTGGAAAAATGTATTCTGGAATAGTAAATTAATAGAGAATGTGTGGTGAAAAAAAAAGTTATTAATGTGATGAGAAATAATATTTTATTGAAGAATGTGTGGTTGAAAATTAGTAGAAGAATGAAAATGGAAATTTTAATGTGGCTCAAACATGAGTTAAATCCAAGAAGCAATCCCGAAAGGAAATAAAGAGGAAACACAACAAAGAATTTGGTCAATTGCAGCTCATTCAAAGGTTTTAAAACCCTCATCTATATAGAACTTCGAATTCAAAAAGACAAGTTTCAATCACGAGAAAAACTAGCTATACTATTGGAGAATATTTTGCACCTAGTTTCGACAAAAGGGAACCCTTTGAGCTTCCAATTGTGAGTACATTGATTCGTCTTTTCATCTTCTTTTCTCTCTCTTAAGAAAATATAACCGTTATTGAGTCTTACTCATCTAATAAAAGTCAACAATAACGGCTAATTTTTCAATTTTAATCTGATTTTAATCTCTACCGAACACACCCTCAATCTTTAGTATGTATTTTGTAATTCAAACAAGAGTAGCTAAAATTTAAATTAGGACAACAAAGAAGCATTTATTTTGATGCTTTAATTCAATTTTCACGTTTTTTAATCCAAGTATGAATTAATGTTTGAGTGTTCACTGTCGTGCTTAATGTTTCCATTTATATATCCAATGAATTGAATATATTGGTATTGTCAATCCTAATAACAAATATCATAAACTTCGGTAAAAGATAGAAATGAACTCGTATAATTTGTGCGATTGCATGACTGTTCATTGATTTTATTGTGTTTTTGTATATTTGTAATTCTCATACAGATGTATAGAAATTTTACACCTCGAGATAGATTATAAAATAAATTAGGGACATTCGATTATCAACATAAAAAATAACATTCAATTGCATAGTAGGTTGTATTAAAGTGGATGAGCATATGTAAAATCGGAGACATAGTAACTCAAATCATTTTTCCCTAAATGTCTCATAATTACTTTGCACTTTTGTTTACATTTTCACAAATCGCTTGATCAAAGAAAGCTAGAATTAAAACAATTTCGATGCTCAATAACTAAATAATACTTGTAGGATAATTACTTTGTTTACTTGTCACAATAAATGTACTTATCACGATGAAAGACAAAATAGCAAATATGTGCTAAGTGTAGAGTGAAATGATGAATTATGGCTCATTACCATGCAAACATATCCCACCTCATCTTTTCCAATGTCAACTCGAGCCCTGTTTGGTGGGGTCCGTGGGGATTAAAATCAGATTTTTAGTTAATTTTAATAGAAATTGATGAAATATGTGGTTGGAAAGTCGTAAGACTCATAAATATGTGATTGAAATTAATTATTAATTTTGATTTAAATTAAAATATAGATTTTAATGGATAACAAACGGGGCCAAATCAATAGAAAAATCTAGTTTTATAAAGTTTGATGAATTGACCGTGACAATTTGACAGCTAGTGACCCTATTCTTAGTACTAAGAATGATTGACCAAATATATATAAGGTCAAGGACCAAGGATGCAAAATTTTCAAGCAAAAAAGTTAGGTTGTGAATGTCTGATATTTGATAATCAACGATTCCTTTATTACAATATATTTAAAGAAATGTATGGCTTTGTTTGAGTTTTGAAAAAAAAAATTGATTTTTGAATAATATTTTCTGTATATTCAAAAGATAAAGAGAATTTTTGAATTTATATGTAATATTATTTTATTAAGAAATATACAATCGAGATAAAAATAAATTGAAATTTAATAGAGCCACTTGCATTAATATAAAATAATATTATAATACAGTAATTTAAAGTTTAAACAAAAATATTAAATAAATGAACTTTATTCTTTTATTAAGAAATAAAAACTTTAAAAAACCTGTAAAATTTTCTGATACTAAAATCTCTCTCTCTCTCACACACACACACACACAAACAAGAAATCTCTCGTAAACGAAAACTCATCTTAATCTCTCTGTGTTACAGTGAAGGTATGGAAAGAACCCCCTAAGAAGATTCAGAATTTCCTCAAGAAAGGTACAATCTTTATAACAATTATTTGGTTTTATGCGCATATAATGTGTTTTTAATTCTTGTGAGCGTGTAAAGATGAAAATCTGTTGCTGGGAGGGGGCACCGTGTCAGTTTCAATGCAATCAACACATGATATTAATGGAATTTATGCAAAAAGATGGTTCTTATGAAAATTGGGCATTGGTAGTATCAATCTGAAGAGTTTGCTGTGATTTCACTCGTTGTTGGATAATTTTGTGATTATTGGGAATTTTACAGGTTCCTTGTGGGATGTAATGCATTGTAGATTCCAGTTGAGTTGTCAAAATTGACATTTTTATGTGGTTATGATATAAATTTAGAGCATAGTTAAATTTAAGGCTCAGATTTTGCCTTGCCTTTTAAATTTGTCTGATAATTTGACTTCCCACCCCCACCTGCAAGGGAACTTCACTTCACTTCTTAAAATTGTAATTGGAAACGGAAATAAGAACCCTGTTTGATGTAGATTTTCAAGAATAGATTTTGTGAAAAGTGATTTTCGGGGATGATATGTGGTTGAAAATTAGTTTAGGGGGAATTGAATTTTATAGAAACTCTAAGAAAGAGGGGCTAAATATAATGATTTTTTGGGAAGTATCTATTTTGAAGAATTAAATTGATATGACAACAAATTTGTTTCTTTAGTCAAACGCACAACTTTCTTAAATATAATTGGAAATTAGAAAAAACACCAGCAAACAACATGTTTGACTGGAATTATTTTCACTGATATTTTAATTGTTTTGTTTTGATATGGCTATGATTCAAAAGAAGATTACAGAGTTTCCAATTTGCCCACTTCCTATCTGTATAACTGAAGTGGATATATCTGTAATTCTCATTATGGAAGAAATCTTAACACTGGAGAGATTTAGAGGTACATTTTTTTTTAAAGAAAGAAAAAGGATATCTTAGGTATAAACTTCTGGAGTTCTGGAGGTATTTAGACTGTGCTACAATTTTACGTGTATAGTATTGTGCTTCTTGTTTTAGATTATAAAAAAAAAATTAAGTCAAATCTTGTGATGGTTGTTGGTTTGTTCACTTTTACATTTCATTTTCTAGGATCCACAACAAAGGAGGATGGGTATAGCTGATACAAAGAGCTATAAGAATTACTGGATTAAAGTCTCAGCTTGCATTACATAAGTAATATCTAGAATTTGTACAGCTTTTGGTTTATACTGATGAAGAGAACTCTTCAAACTCTGGCTGAACTAAAGGAGAAAAAAAGTGAAAGCAAATGGCAGAATCCAGATCTCCCTCTGTCATTTTTGATATTCCTGAATCTGCCGCTTCTCTCAATTCAGTAAGATTTCATTCAGATAGACATGGGAGTCATAACGTTCATGGACCTAGTTTTTCTGGTTTTAAGAAGAGAGGTCATAATCTTGGAAGTCGTTCTTGGATAAAGATTGATCAGACTGGAAATTCAAAAGTTTTGGAACTGGATAAGTTTACCGTAATGAGGCATTGCTCTTTACCTTCTCGAGATCTCAGGCTTTTGGACCCAATGTTTATCTATTCTTACACAATATTAGGTCGAGAGAAGGCTATTGTCATTAGTCTCGAACAGATTAGATGTATAATCACAGCTGATGAGGTTATACTAATGAACTCACTTGATGCGTCTGTGCTACAGTACAAGTCTGAATTGTGCAGACGCCTTCAGACATCTAAAGATCAACCTGGTAAAATAGTTTAGTTTGTAAATGATGTTTAATTTTTCCATCATTGACTGCGTCATTTTGCTCCTATGAACCACTAAGTAATAAATCTTGATCTTTGCATGAAATTGTGTTCCTTATGTCTTTGGAACATTGAGATAAATTTCAAATATTAGTATTTTTGACAATATTACTGAAAAGAAAATGGATAGGAAGTAAGATCTCGAATCCAAAAAAAAATCTTAGTTAGAAGTCTATTGAACTCTCTATAGTGAGATAATTATCCGCATCTAATTGATCGGAAATGGAAGTATTTCTTCATCATCTAGAGAGATACATTTAATGGTTACGTTCTCAAGGATTAACCACTGCTTATTACTAGTTTAACTGGCAATCCTTCAAAACTATACCAGTCAATGAGAAGTTATTGTTTTTTCACCTTCGTTATTCCTTTCCATTGATCTAAAATTAACACGAATCAGCCTGATAGAAATTCCAGGGAGAAGTTAATATAAAAAGGGAACAAGAAAGTAGGTAACTGACTTGCTGTAAATGTCTAAATGAATGTACCAGTGTTAGGCAGGACACTTCTTTTTGTACATGGAACGTGGTTGTACATGTTGACTACAAGATATTATGGAAATGTCTATGTTTCTCACAGCAATAGGTATTGATGTAAAATGTGAAAAGCTTAGTGGGAAACCGAGTTTAAACATTGCCTTCCATGATTCTTTCTTTCTCTTTTACTTGTCAAGAAAGGAAGGCTAAGAAAAGCAAGAAATTGAGGAGAAATTGTCCAGTTTCAATAGGTTAAAAGTTAAAACCTTCTAGATCTACAGTCTGAAAATCTGTATTTTTTCGTCTTTAACCACAGAAGTATACTTAGCACCTGCCTTGCTTCTTATCTAGCTTTAAGGTGCCCTGTGGCGGGGACATTGGGGAGTCCAGAAGGCATAAGCATAAAGTCTAATGCCTGTTTATTGTCACATAGGCCGTATTTAGATCGTCTTCTTCATGAATTCGTCTGATGGTAGCCTGACCTTTATCCCATTTATTTTCTGGTAAATGTAATTCGTGTAGAGTATAAATTGGTTTTATTATTTTCTGGTGCTTTCTTTCTTTGATTTTACCTTCATAGGTTCTAACAAATTGAAGAATGATCTCTTGATTGGTCTCCTATAAGTTGTTGACACATAATCATCAATACGATCTTCTAGAATTAACTTATTCCATGACTTAAAAAGTGTTATTCTGACAATAATTTAATGAATTTCGAGGACAACTCTTTTATTTTATCCAATATTCACAATTAGATATGAAATTTGAATGCATGCATATATTGCTTGTATTTTCTATATTAAAACAAATTTGGAAATCAGAGTTCAGAGTTCAGGTAACAAGCATTAAATATCACCTTTGTTTTAGTTTAAGCTCAATATGAATTAATCAATTATCTAATACTTTGGGATTTTTTTAATTAAATATATATAAATTCTTCTAAATCTAGGAACAACCTTACAACTAGAAGGGGGGTTTGGCAGAATCCCCTACACCAAGAAGTAATAAAGTTGGTGGAAACATACAAGGCTTACCTCCAGAACTACGTCGAGAGGAGAGAGAGAAGAAAGCATATGAATATTCTGTTTATTGCTTAGAATATGTTAATAATCATTTAAATCTCTTCACGAGCATTTGTGATTATGGCTCTAGCAATGATAAAATAAAACTGTTTTAACATATATTTTGTTGTAAGGGCCAATATATTGGTCAGTACACGTGGTCCTCCTCTTCCATACTGAATAGATCTATGGAAATAGAACTGGTCTTTTTTTTCAATTTCTTTTCATGTAACAGTTGATAATGTGCAAAGATTTTTTCATCAATGAAATTTTTTTCTTGATACTGATGATTATTCAATACAGTATTTCAGTCTGCTATAATTATAAAGTTAAGTTGCCCCATACAAAAGCTATTTTTAGGTACAGTTGTAATAGTTGTAAAATAAGATACAATTGACTTGTATAATAATTATTGTGACATTAAAATTGCTTTATGAATGGGTGTGTATTTTAGCTACCTTTGAGTATGATATATCGCTCCAATCTTATAAATCTATGCAAAAATTTCCTTTCTTTATATCTATAATTTTCTCCAAATAAATATTTGAAGTTGCTTACAATGTGCCTGATTTTATTCAGATGATCTGCCTTTCGAATTCAAGGCATTGGAGCTTGCTTTGGAACTAACATGTACGTCCCTTGATACTCAGGTACATGACTATCTGTTTTAAGCACTAGTAGTGGAAGTTTTTGTTTGAGATTTCTAGTTTTATCTAGCAAATGGATCCTAGAGTTTGTCTTAATTAGCCTATGGGTATCTGGGATCTTCTATGACTCATTGTGGAGGTTTCTCCGTGCGGGGAGAGTGTTTTCGCTGTATATTTGTTATGAAGATTTCTGTAGGAAATCTGTCATTTCTGATTCCCAAATTTTCATTCAGGAAATGAAAAGCCTTTCCTTCAGTTGTTTTAATCTCGTTATTCTTTGTGCACTCAAGTCCTTTTTAAAATGGCTCATCTTCTCCTATCTTTGACTTGAGGATTACTACAAATGGCTTTTCTGTCCTAACTCCACTACCAATCTTCACATCCACAAACATGGTTACCGAAAGATGAAATGCTATAGATGATGTACACTTGTTTGAATAGTATCTATATGTGGGTATAACTCCCAAAACCAAAATAAGCAATCTAATAGCATCTTTGGTAGGGAGGATTAGATAGCACGAGTCATGTTCAATACTAGGTGCCAAACATGCACTAAAGAATGTGTGATAGGGAGGATTGGATAGCACAAGTCATATTCAATATTGGGTACCGAACATGCACTAAAGAATGTGTCAGCTAAGTTATTGTTTTGAACTTTTTGCATTTAGTAGGTGAAAGAACTAGAAATGGAGATATATCCAGTACTTGATGAATTAGCGTCATCAATAAGCACTCTCAATCTTGAGCGGGTGCGTAGATTCAAGGGCCACCTCCTTGCCTTGACCCAGAGAGTACAAAAGGTAAGATAATGGATTTGTGCGTTAGAATATATCTTAAGCAGCTTTTTGTACTCATTAGCTTTTATCTTGAATTCTTAGGTTTGTGATGAAATTGAACATTTGATGGATGATGATGGAGATATGGCTGAGATGTATTTAACGGAGAAGAAAGAAAGGAGGGAGGTGCTGGCCAGCAGTGACCTATATGATCAAATCAGCACTTGTCAAAATATAAGGGTTGTATCGAAATCTGCACCCGTTTCTCCAGTGGGATCGTGTAGTGGAGTGCGGAAACTGCAAAGAGCTTTCAGCAGCATTAGTTCTAGTAAACATGGAAGCTTCCTAAGTTCATCTAGTGCTGGAGAAAACATCGATCAACTTGAAATGTTACTGGAAGCATACTTTATAGTCACCGACAACACACTCAACAAGTTGCTATCGGTGAGAAACCCATTATAAGACCATTCTTCCCAGTATATTGTTTATGAATCTTAAATGTAGTTAAAACTAAGGAAAAAATTGCACCATTGTTCTTAACTTTTGAAAAGGAGAAAGTTGGTCCTCAATCTTTGATTGTTTTTGCACAGGGTAATCTCTTAAGATCATGCGACCCATACATGTTCAAATTTATAAAGTCAAGGTTTTGTTTCTCAACTTGGATTAGTGCTCAAAAATTTCTGAGGCATGTTTTCATGATGGCCACTTCACAATTCAGTGAAAATTTGGACGGTTTTGGTCATTAGGGATGATTGTTCAACTTGCCACTCTGGCAATAGGTTGAGTGCATATAGTGCTTATTTTCCCTAAAATTAACTGACATTTTTTCCCTTGTCAATTCTAGAGGCTCTCTAGGCTTGATTACTCTTTGGCCACGACCACCCACAAAATATCCTTTTGACACTGGGAATGTACTTGTACATACATGATTTGATTTTGACTAAGCGTACTCTATATGCCTAAGTAACTAAGTTGCACTGGCTTCTTAAGAAAGAGCACTTCGTTCATAGATCTGGTGGCCTTAACAAGTGATTGAAGTACACATTCACCACTGCTGTACTACAAACAAGTAGTTCAAAATAAGTCAAAATAATTCGCATTACTACATGATTGACACTTGGGCATAAGTAATTTTACTTTCATATTTCATGGCATTGCAGCTTAAAGAGTATATCGATGATACGGAGGATTTGATCAACATAAAGCTGGTATGGATCAAAAGGCAATAATCATGATTAGCTTTCTTATCTTTAACAATATGCAATGCTGGCAAAATTTACTTGTTTTATATTTGTAAACAGGGAAATGTCCAGAACCAGCTGATCCAATTTGAGTTGCTTCTGACGGCTGCTACTTTCGTAGCTACTGTATTTGCTGTTGTAACTGCTATTTTTGGAATGAACTTTGACGATTCAACCTTTGATAACCCGTCTACATTTTACTGGGTTCTTATCATAACTGGAGCATTCTGTGGAATGTTGTACTTTGCCTTCTTGATTTATTTTAGGCACAAGAAAGTATTTCCTTTATAGATTGTACGTGCGAATATATATTGTTCAGAATTAATTTATGGAAAATTGGTCACAGATTTTGTTATGACACCAGAACGATGAGATCTTGAGCTCGTTGAGAGCTCGTTGAACCCAGGCAAGTGCAATAGTTGGTATTCTCTCTGATTTTGTTATCAATGCTGCAAGATTCGTGCTTATGTTTGAGGTTTGAACTCGCAGATCATTTTCTCCATGACAATCTTCATTCAGACAACTTTTTCTTTTTAAGCCTTTGTTTGGAGCCTATTTTAGGTCTATGTTTAGCAGTGTTCTAAAAGTCGCAATGCATGGCAGAAATGTTAAGCCAACTTGCTTGGCGCCTTATTTACCGTTGACCGCTAATGCGTGCCTAGGTGTAATTATGTGTGTCTAGGAGCGCATTATTATATTTTTAAAAAATTACAATTTTCTAAGTTAAAATTTAAAAGCTAATTTACATTTAAAACTTATCTTTTTATTTGAAACTTTTGAAAAAATGTATAAAATTCCTATAAATCTGTTCTAGATGTTTGATATGTATTATTTTTAATTATTAAATGATTTTTTGATTGATTAAAAATTAAAATAAAAAAACGTTTTTTCACTCCTGTCTCTCTTAAGCTCATGTAGCCCATAGTTTGATCTCAACGCATCGTCAAACATTACACATTTTAGAACACTAATGTTTAGACAATTTCATACTGTTGTAGCTTTTCCTTATGTTGCCCCTAACACTGTCTCAACGGGTAAATCAATCAATTTCTTGCTTGTCTCTGATAAGTATATTTTATACAAACACTTATTTGGACCTAAAAATATAGATATTTAATAGTTATTTTGAAAAATTATAGTCTAATTTATTATATATTTCGTTTAATAGGTGAAAAGATGTGGAATTGAAAGAAATAAGCGATAATTGACAAAAAAAAATGCAAGTTTGGGGACTAAAGTGTAAATACTCAAAAGTTGCGTCAAAGCTCACGACGAGAATGCTAGAGGTCAAATGGATACAACTAAAGATTAAAAAGAGTGAAAACAAATCAATTTTCAACCACACAAGGATGTTTAAATATTTAGTTGGAAATTGAGACTCATTTTTGGCCTAGTTAAAGTTCAAATTGAAGAAGAGCTATTCATACAAAATTTGTATCCCTTCGAGTTATCTTTTCAACGCATCTTGAATCACCTCAATCGGATATTGGAAGAAAAAGTTATGATAAAAATACTGAAACAGACGAAAAATGGACAGAAACTCATTGCCCAGGCGCCGTAAACAAGCGCCCAGGCGCTGCACTAGACCAGAAATTCAATTTTCAACATAAATGTAGCGCTTAGGTGCTGCACCCACCCATAGTGCCTAGGCGCCGCGCTGCGACGCAAATTTTAGGTTTTGTTTTCTTGGCCTGTGAGAAGCCCATAAAAAGACTCCAGTTTTGCCAAGGACATGTAGGGAAGTATAAATAGATTTAAGGAGGCATGAAATAAAGGGGTTTCCACACATTGAAAATATGGTTCCACACATTGAGAAAACAAAGATACAAGATACGTTGAAAAAATGCTGCAAAAGGGTCTACCGCAACGTTTAAAAAACGCTGCAAAAGAGGTCTATCGCAACGTTGAAAAAACGTTGCAAAAGGGGGTCTACCGCAACTTTTAAAAAACGTTGCAGAAGAGTTTACCGCAACGTTTAAAAAACACTGCAAAAAGTCTTTTCTCAACGGCAATACCGACCTTCGCAACACTTGAAAAAACGCTGCAAAAGGACTTTTGCAGCGTGCAAAAGCCCTTTTTTGGTGTAGTGTTCTTTAAGTTTGTGAGTTCAGAATCAATTTTAAAGCATTAGTGCAAATACGGTAAGTTGCAAATATATCCGGTATGAAGAAGCGATATCCGGTATGTATAAACCATATACGATAAGTTCAATTTCAGCTAATTTTTCTCCTTTTCTACTGGCGCTTTGCCGATTAATGAGCTTCTTAAGTAAATTCAAAGTAAAGATAGCCTCCAAAAATCCCAACAGATCCTCCATCAAAGAGTGCTTGGCCTTGCTAGGCAAGATTGATGGAGTTGCCGTTGGAAGTCCAACTTATTTTTACGCGTGCAACTTCCTTTATAACAAAGATAATAGGGAAATGTTCATTGCAATTGGAGATGATACAGCACGATACAATTGGATTATTTATAACTATAACATCTCTAAATCGAACGATCCTGTGTTGCTATGATCTAGTTTACTGTTAATTTTCGAACATGGTGGTCAATGTCTCAATGAATGTTTTGTGTAACTTTAATAGACTGAGGCTCATTTATGTTACATGAATTATGTAAGCTTTCTTGCAAGATATCTTATTACTTTAATTCCCATGGAAATTGATTTTTAAATTTTCAGGTAGAATATTTGTTTTTAATCATGATTTATTTTTTGTTCTAACATAAATAAAATGGAAAAATGGGATGTAAGAATATGTAGCTTCAATTAGGGAGGTTCGAGCTGGGTCGAGAGCCGAAGTTTACGACTTGGTAAAATATTGCTTGGGCATTTTTGGCCCAAACCGAAACTCGGATGAAAAAATCGAGGCTTGGCTCGAGCTTTATGCTTGGGCCTCATATAAAAATATGGGGTAATTAGACTCGATACCCTCTAAAATTAATCAATTAGAATAATACCTGAAACTAATTAAAACTTTTACTCTCGTAATTAATATGCTCAAATCCTCCATACTTAATCGTTTGCACCTCCATACTTAATCGTTTGCACGTCCTAAATCATCTTCTCCAAAACTACGCTATTGCCGAAGGAAAGTAAA
>CAIGRO010140826.1:0-15554 GCA_903798355.1 Fraxinus baroniana | reverse complement strand
CGTTGTATGAAAATCACTGGGCCTCGAACTTCGTGTCTTCGATTTTATTCTTGTGCAGTAATCACTATAGACACTCGAAGTCAATTTGTTAGAAATAAACACAATTTGTTTGTGATAATCAAAACGAGACGTCAACCATAGGTCAACATTCTGCATTCCAGGGATGTAGTAGATGTCTTCCTTCCATATCATCCAATTCATAAGCCCCTCTAAGTAGTACATTAGTTACTTTGTAAGGACTTTCCCAGTTAGGTCCCAAGGACCCAGAATAGAGTTCTCTTGTTGCTAAAAAGATTTTTCTTAATACAAGGTCGTCAACATCGAATTCTCGTTTCTTAACTTTTTGATTGTAATACATTGCATTGCGTTATTTGTATACCGCATTTCTGACTTCGGCCTCATTCCCTTTTTCCATCCTCGTAACACCTATTCATTCCCATTTTCACAATATGTCATTATCCGAGCAAAGGAGATTCCTATCTTAAGTGGGATGACAGCTTCCACTCCAAAAGCTAAAGAAAAGGGGTTTCTCCGGTGCTATTTCTAGATGTAGTGCGATAAGACCACAACACACTGGGGAGTTCCTCAGCCTATCCTCTCTTAAGAGCATCAAGTTTGGCTTTCAGTGTATGGTTGATGATCTTATTGATTGCTTCAACTTGACCATTAGCTTGAGGGTGGTTTAGCGTGGAAAAGTACTTTTATATCCCAGATTTTTCACAAAAGTTGGCGAAGCGAACGTTGTCAAACTATTTTCCATTATCCGTCACAATGGAATATGGTATCCCGAACCTACATATGATAGACTTCCATATGAATTCAGTAGTCTTATGCTCAGTTATTTTGGCCAAGGGTTCGACCTCCACCAATTTAGTGAAATAATCGATCGCCACGATTGCAAACTTTGTTCCTTCCTTTCCAATAGGCATTGGATCAATCAAATCGACCCCCCATTTGGAAAAGGGCCATAGGGCCATCACGCAATTCAACGTTCTTGGTGGAAGATTGATATTAAGGATGAATCGCTGACATTTGTCGCATTTCCTAGCGAACTCCAATGCATCTTTTTTCATGGTGGGCCAAAAATATGCTTGTTGTATAATTTTATGAACTAACGATTGTCCTCTGGTATAATTTCCACATATTCCACCATGCACCTCTTCCAAAGCATGCAGTGCATCTTCTTCGCTTAAGCATCTAAGCAAGGGCATAGAATACTATTGCTTATATAGGATGTCGTTGATTGATGTGTATCTGGATGCCCTTACTCTAAGTTTTCTCACTGTAACAGGATCTTCATGACATGAACCTATTTTCAAATATGCAACAATCTCATCCATCCATGTTGATTTTAGGTCGGTTGTCATAAAAACTACATCTAGTTCCTCGATAGCTGGGTGGCAGATCCTCCCTATTGAGATGCTATCAAATTTATCAATCCCTTCACTAGTTGCTAATCGATCTAAAGAGTTAACATGACCGTTCTGAGTTCGAGGAACTCGTTCGATCTGCATATCTTTGAAACTTTTCATCTCTCTCTTAACAACTTTAAGGTAATTGTTCATCCTTTCTTCTTTTGCTTGGTAAGCTTCGTTGACCTGGTTAACCACCAGCTGTGAATCACTATAAACTATCAAATGGTCTACCCTCATTTCTCTCGCCATCCTTAGGCCAGCTATGAATGCCTCATATTCAGCCTCATTGTTCAAAGCACTAAAATCAAATGGAAACTCTTCACAGAACAATTAGTGGCTTGGACTAATCAAAACAATTCTAGCTCCTGCTCGTGCTTCAGTGGAGGACCCATCAACAAAAAGTTTCCAAAGTATATGGTGATGGGATTCTTCTGTTGGGTCCGAACTGAACTCCGCCTGAAGTCGACAAGAGCTAACCCTTTATGGAGATGCGTGGCTTATACCTTATGTCAAATTAATCGAGCTCTACTGTCCACTTAACCATCCTTCCTAAAGTATCAGGTTTTTATAATCTCAAAAGATAATTAGTTAAGACCTCGATTGGATGCTCTAAAAAGTAAGGTCTTAACTTCCGAGCTGCTATAATTACTGCAAAAGCTAGTTTTTCTAATGGAGAATGACGGAGTTCGGCCTCATGCAAGGCTTTGCTGACGTAATAGATAGGATGCTATACTCCTTCCTCCTCTCTGATTAATATCGTACTAGCTATATGTTCAGACACTGCTAGATATAGCTTCAATGTATTCCTCGCTTTTGTTTTCGATAACACCGGTGGTCGTGCTAAATGCAGTTTCAGCTGATCAAAGGTGAGCTGGCACTCGGATGTCCATTCAAATCTTTTTTCCCTTCTCAATACATTAAAGAAAGGTTTGCATTTATCTGTTGACTTTGACATGAAGCAACTGAGGGCGGCTATTCCTCTTGTCAAACTCTGGACTTCTTTGGGTTTGGTTAGGAGGCGCATTTTAATAATGGCCCTTATTTTCTCAGAATTTGCTATAATCCCTCTACGATGTACCAGGTAACCTAGGAATTTTCCCGAGCTCACCCCAAAGGCACATTTATGCGAGTTCAACTACATTCCATACTTTCTCTAAAAATTTGAAACATTTCAGTGAGGTGTTGTTGATGATTCTGGGCATCTGTGCATTTTACCAACATGTCATCGACGTATACCTCCATGGTCTTTTCAATTTGCTTAGCGAACATNGCGAGTTCAACTACATTCCATACTTTCTCTAAAAATTTGAAACATTTCAGTGAGGTGTTGTTGATGATTCTGGGCATCTGTGCATTTTACCAACATGTCATCGACGTATACCTCCATGGTCTTTTCAATTTGCTTAGCGAACATATAATTAACCAAGCGTTGGTAAGTAGTTACAGTGTTTTGAGATCAAAGGGCATCATTTTAGAGCAATAAAGACCTCGATCAGTGACGAAGGCCGTGTGTTCCTGCTCTGGTCCAAACATAAGGATTTGATTGTACCCTGAATATGTGTCCATGAAACTGAGCAACTTGTGTCATGCCATTGCATCCACCATTTGGTCTATTCTTAGTAGTGGAAAATTGCCCTTAGGATATGCTTTACTCAAATCAGTAAAGTTGATACACATCCTCCAATCTCCATTACTTTTCTTAACCAACACTGGGTTGGCAATCCACTTCGGATATTTCGCCTCTCAGATAAATCCATTATGGAATAATTTCTGCACTTCTTTGTTTAGAGCTTCATATCTTTCTGGGTTTAGAGGTCAGCGTTGTTGCTATTTAAGCCGCATCAAGGGATCAATGCCTAGTTTGTGACAAATGATCCTTGGATCGATTCCCTTCATGTCTGAGTGGTCCTCGGCAAAAACATCAAGGTTTTCTCGAATGAAGTTGATGATTTGACTTCAGAGAGGTGGCTACAACTCATGACCTATTTTAAGTTCCCTTGGTAGGTCCCGTACTCTGACCTCTACAGTATCCAGTTTCTCTATAGGCTCTCCTTATTTTACCCTTAGACGTGGGTCTAATGGGTTGAGGTTGGGCTCCTCTGTATACACCATGTGGACTTGTAAGGGATAATGAATTTCCTACTTCTTTGGATCAACCTTCACTTGACACTTTTCAATGATGTCCATATTTCCCTTGACTTGCCCAACACCATGAGGCGAGGAAAATTGGAGAGAATAATGGTACATTAACACAATTGCCCTGAGGTCGAACAGTAGAGGCTGTCCCATAATGGCATCATAAAGAGATTTTGAATCCAGGACCACAAACTCTACATTAAGCTTAGTTCCGTGTAGGGATTCTCTGACCTCAATGGGGTGCTTGATCGATCCTTTCCCTCCTGAAATGACACCATTGAGTCCCAGGACCATGTTCGAATAAGGTTGTAGGAAATTTCAATCCGCTCCAAGGTATTGGTGTAGAGTATGTTAAGAGAGCTTCCTCTGTTAACTGAAACTTTAGGAATATTGACTCCGGATATAGGTACGGAGACTACTAAGACTCGGGATAAGGATTTGGATCTACTTCATTTTCTTCGAACAAGAGCCGATTGTCAGTCGCCTTCTTGCGATGTTTTTCAGTAATATCGATCTCAGTTAGACCGGCTACAATGGGTCTAGTAAACCTCGATTCCCATGTCTGTTGGTGTTGTTGGATTTTCAACATTTGGATTCGAGGACTACGTAGGTTGAAATTACAAGCCCTTGTCTCGACCTGGTTCTTGCGTATCATGCTTGGTCCGTTTGGAGTTGGGGATTTAATACAATAATGATATATTGTATTGGCAACTTATGGGCCTTCCCAATATGGCATTATAATTTGAAGGGAGATCTACGATAATGAAGTCGGCTAAGATCCTTCTCTGGCAAGGGAGTTCACCTGACTCCACGCTTAACACGATTTGTCCTCAAGCTTCGAAAAGGTCTCCAGAGAACCCTTGCAACCTTCTGAAATATGGTTGAAGGTAGTGTTCCTATATTCCCATCTGTTCAAAAGTTTGGGAGTACAGCACATTGACCGAGCTCCCATTGTCTACCAGAGTCCAATGTACTTGTACTCCTGTAACGGTCATGGCTATGACCAGTGCATCACTTTGATCCTGTAGAACTCTGTGTGCATCTTTTTCTGAAAATTCGAACCATTCCAATTATGACGTTGTGCTGACTTTCGGTTCTTGATATATCACATTATAATTTTGCCAAATGCGGGCATTACATACCAACCTACGCCTGGCTCTTCGTGACCCCTCAAGGCATTGATTACCGCTTATTAAAGTTCAAATCTCAGCTCGATGTTATGGGTCTCGAGTTTGGGGTCCTGGCCGAACTTGCTAGGGCCATCCATTGTTGGTTAGGTTGTTAGATTCCAGTTGGATTTGTTTATCTGGGTTTAGCCACAAACTCCTGCAAGTGACCTCGTCGGATGAGTGATTCCACCTCTTCTTTCAAGTTTCTACAATTATCGGTGTTATGTCCCGTCGTCTTTTTACAACGGCAGTATTTACTGACTTTTCGCAGTCAACTCCTTTCTCTTAAGTGGAGGTCGACGAAATGCTTCTTTTTCCTCAACTTGCAAGAAGAGTTCTTTCAGAGTAGCAATCAATGGGTGGTATTCATGAAATATGTCGGGACACGGTCTCGAACAGCCTTAATCCCTTTTATCTCCTCTTTTCTTACGACCTCTCCTCTTTTCTCACGACTAGAGACTTTGTCTATTTGTTTTCCTTTTGCTCGTTGTGGGGACTGTGGATTTTGCTTAAAATCCTCCTGGTCGGATATGGCTTCCTCCGCACTTATATACTTCTCAACTCGATCCAAAAATTCATGGTAAGTTCGAGATCCATCCTCATGGACAAACTACCAGAATCTTGTCCTTGGTCTTAATCCTGAAAGGACTGCCATGAGCACAACATCGTTAGAAATTTTTTCTACTTCCATGGATTGTTTGTTGAATATACTCAGGTAACTCTTCAGTGATTCAGTTTTTCCTTGTTTGATGTTTGATGCTTACCAACCGTTCCTTTGGTGTGGTTCTCGCTTTTGAACCTATAAACTGGGCGAGAAACGCTGTAGCAAGATCATTCCATTTTTTTTTATAGATATTTGGTGTAATATTCTGAACCACCTTTGGGCTTTGTCTCCTAAAGTTAGAGGGAAAGCGTGGCACATTATGGCATCTTTGGCTCCTTACAGTTCCATCCAGGAAGCGTATTTATCCAAATGACTTAGGAGATCTCCTTCCCCTTCGTACCCGATCAGTTGTAGCATTTACAACTTTTTAGACAGGGATTCGTCAGGATGTCCTCAGTGAAGGGAGAGTAGCATTTTGTAAGGTATTCTTCCATGCTTCCTTTGTTTCTAGCTTCCAAATCAGCTATGCGTTTCCTCAGGGCACTCATCTTAGGCTCGATAGTTCTATAGGGTGGTTAGTACGGGGCTCGTCGTGCCTATGTAGGTGTTAAAGAGTGTTGAGAACCCATCTTTTAAATACACTATTTGTACTCATGGTAGTTGGTTTTGCCATCAAAGGAGAACTCTTGACTTATTCAGTTTGGCTTTTGGGAGATTTTCCACCTGAGAACTAGTGAGTCCTTCTAGTGAGAAGTCACCTAATTCTTTCTCTGTGAGGAGATTCCACCTCGATGTCCTGTGGTGGATTACGAACTCGATTTTGCTCCAATCTACTGACAGTGTTTGTTAATCTTTCAATGGCTTCCCTCATAGCCACCATTTGAGGGTCAATAGTTTCGTTTTGAGCTCGTCTCATTTCAGCATTTCTTGGATTGCTGATTTGTTCGGGATGAGTATGAGAATGATTTTTCGGATGCCGAAAATTCATCCTTGATATTGTTCCTTTGTGGGTTTTATGGAGAGATAAGGCTATTTTCTCAAGTTGGTACCCTCATTCTAGCACCAAACTGTTGACGTTAAAAAATAAATAGAAAAGTTTCAAGCCAACTTAGAGGATAAGCATGGATTTGGTTAATACATAATCAAAGGATTACAAATAATAATACAATAGTTCCCTTTCCTTATCAATGAGATGTCTGAAATATGAGAAATATAAGAGAGCTTTTATTCTTCTTGGCCCCATGTTCTTGCCCTCATTTTTTTTTTTTTTTTGCTTTTTCCTTCTTTTATAGGAGGAAATACACATGCATCATATACTTCGTGTCTTGTCAACTGCAATTCTGAACTGAAGAAGTACACTTGTTGGTGTAATTAGATTGACTATCGAGCTCGGTTTGTCAGGTCATTATGAGTTAAACTATAGGTGGTCCCCGGTAATTAATGAATTAGTTAGGGAAGGAAGCTAAAGTGCTTGATTGGAGGATTATGTGGGCGCTGATGTAAGACTTTTCCATGTACATTTCGCTAATTGATGGACTATATGTTTTGTCAATGATCTTCAATTATTATGTTTCCTTTAGCCTCGATAAACTACACAAACTTCTTGTGCAAGCCAAACTATAGCCGAGCTGACATTACTTCACCGAACTCACATAGAACATGCTCATCACATAAAATAATATGAACTAATCGACCTCGGAGGTTGGGTGTCAACATTTAATGTTATTGAAAAAACAATTTTTGCCAAAAACTTTCCTTGTTTACTCTCATTTAATTATCAATAATTAGTAGAAAATTATTGAAAGTAGTAAAGAAATAATGGTATACAAGTAAACAAAAAAAAACATTATTAATAAAGAAACAAGACTATATAGTTTGGACAAGAAAATAAGAAAAGTAAGCCTATATAAATGGGACGGAGAGAGTAAATATTAGAGTATTTTCAAGGGACCCTTTTTCTTATAAAAATCGTTTTATATATTATAGAAAGTATCATTAAATTTAGGATAATTATATTGTCACCATAATTTTTATTTGATACACCACATTTTAATTACAACTTTTCAATGTTTGCTCATCGTATCAATTATTTATTTAACTTTTTTCATCGAATTTTTATATTCAACCTTTCATTAATCAATATGTCTTGTCCTTGATGATGACTTACATCAAAATATTTTATTTTCATGCTTTAAAACGAGAAAAAAAAAAGAATTTGCTCTTTTTATTTATTTATTTTTTTAAAATATGATGAAAAAATAGGTTGTTTTACGCCATTTTAATGAATTTTTGAACATAAAACTTTTATTAAATACAAAATGTGTTAACTAATAAAAAGTTTGAGAATAAATATGATATGAGAAATCGTTAGAGTTATAAGTGTTATAATGAACAAATATTAAAAATCATAAATGCAATTAAAATGTAGTGCAAAAACTAAAAAGTGCGGTGTTAATATAATTACCCTTAAACTTTAAAAAGTCAAAAATAAATTTGCAGTTTTAACCTATAAAAATTAATCAACATTTAGTCTTGACATTGACTTTTATTCAAGTACAGAGGAACTAACGAAAATCATCAATTTGGACTCCAAGCGAGAATTTTTGAAGGTTTTGTACTGTGGATGACACAAATGAAAGGTCTGAGTCAAGTCAACTACTAAATGAAAAATTTGGTATCGTGATTGCAATTCTTCCAAATTCTTATGCACTCCAACAAGCTCTCTATTTTTGTTTTTTTCTTCCTTTTCTCAAGAAATATTTATTGATTTCTTTTCATATTTTATTTAACATGATTTCTTATACCAATTAATTTAAATGTGATTTGAATAATAGTTTAAGAAGTAGAGTATTGAAATATGTGATTTATTAAATACAATCATTACACATTATGAATATGTTTAATTCATCTGTGCAGAAATAATTAAACTAGAATTTTGCCAGAAAACTCACATGGAGTGGGCCCTATGTGAGTAAAATAACGGAAAAAAAAAACCACCCACCCCATGTGTGTCTATTCTGGTGCATTTCAGTTGAATTCTTTCTGTACAAGCAGCAACACCCTTATGAATAATGATTGAGTTTGACTCTCCAACCCACTCTTTATTTTATAAAGTTGAAATAGAGTGCCCACCAGGGCACATCCAAGTTGGCAAAGAAAGGGCATTGCTGGGCTTGCAACCTCAGGGTGGGGAGTTCGATTCCTGGTTGGANGTGCATTTCAGTTGAATTCTTTCTGTACAAGCAGCAACACCCTTATGAATAATGATTGAGTTTGACTCTCCAACCCACTCTTTATTTTATAAAGTTGAAATAGAGTGCCCCCCGGGGCACATCCAAGTTGGCAAAGGAAGGGCATTGCCGGGCTTGCAACCTCAGGATGGCGAGTTCGATTCTTGATTGGAGCAGCTGAGTAATGTAATAATTAATATTGGTTGAAGCAGTTTGGTGATGTAATAACCATGGAGGAAGGCTCCCTTGGGGCCAGGAGTATAAGGGGTGCTTGAACCCTGGTCAACTTGGGCATAACCTGCGGTTTACCTCCGCCAGTTGTTAAGAGGCCGGTGGCTGGTGGTCCGGAAATTAGTCTGGCTAAAATGGAATACCTGTGTACCAAAAAAAAAGTTGAAATAGAGTATGTTGTAACTCATTTTTAAATATTGATTATCTAAAAAAATATGGGTGTGTTTGAGCCATATTATTTTGGAAGAATATATTTTGAAATAGTAGATTGATGGAGAATGTGTGGTTGAAAAGGAAGGTAAAGTTGTTAATGTGATGTAAAATATTATTTTATTGAAGATTTTTTTTTTTTTAAAATGAGTAGAAGAGTGAGAATGAAAATTTTAATGTGGCTCAAACGGATGCTATATTTAGAGTCTCTTAGAGTTATACTTTTATTCATCACTCACTTTTAGCTATTTATAAATTGAATTGTTTATATATTATACTCAAACAGAGGCTAAACTAGTCTATCTTATAGCAAAAATAAAATTTACTTTTCACCACAAATTTTATGAAATATGGAAATTTATGAGCATTTTTTCTATGCTTGCATTTTAATTGACATTCTGGTTTGCATTCCATCGCATGGAACACAATTCTACTATTAATTTGTCCAACACTTCAAACAATCAATGATCTCGATTTTGACACATTGAAATGTCATCCAAAATGTACACACAAAGAGTGTACAAGTAGATTAATTCATTTACGAGTGTAGTGCTCTTTTATTAAAATGTTATCCACGTCAATCAAGTAGGTTGGTAAAGAAGGCTAGATTCCAAATGTATTTTAAAAAACTCACATTAAGCCCCTATTTGATTTAAATTAAAATTTGAAGTCAATAATTAATTCTAATCACGCATTTCATGAGGTCTATAACTTTTCAACTACATATTTTCTCAATTTTTATCAAAATCTACTAAAAACAAATTTTAATTTATATCAAACATGGTGTAAGGTGCAAAATTTAATAGAGTTTTTTAAATGTAATCGACATTCTCATCAATGTTTTTTTACTATGACGAGATAGTTTGAAGTTCATGAAAAAAAAATGTAAGAAATTGGAAACACCATTTGAAATGAAAATGTTTCTAAAATTTAAGGGCATTACCTAGCCCTTATTTGATCCCCATTATTTGTAAAATACATTTTTCTCTTTCTTCTTTTTAACCTCACATTCTTCGATAAAATAATATTATTTGTAAATCCAAAATTTTTCCTTATTTTTCAACCGCACATTCTCAATCAATCTACTATTTCAAAATGTATTCTTAAGGGGAAAAAATGGGGCTCAAACATGTTCCTAAATGTAGAGTCTCATGCAACTACCTTAGTTGAGCTAGCTCTATGCATACTAAAACTAGGACTGTTAAGTGGAGCAAGTCGCTCGCGCGAATCGAGTAGCAAAAAAATCATGTTAGCTGCTATTGACTCATACGAGTTGATTCGTGAGTCGAGTTAGCAAAAGAGCTCGAGTTGAGTTAATTTATTTACAGTCTAATTAAGTTTCTATTTTGGTCTATTCAAGGACAATATGATTAATAGCATAATATCCCATGTAAATGTTTCAATTTACGATACACCCCTTTACCTATTAGAAATCGTAGAAAACAACATATTTGAAATAGTTTGTGCGAAAAACCCATGTCGTTAGCATCTATCTAGTGTGCTGTTAAATTCCACGAAAAAATAGGAAAAGGGATAAATAAGTAAGAGTAAATGCGTCAATTTATAGTTTCATCTTTAATAACATCACCCAACACGAAGAGGGGAGTTTTATGCAAGACGAAGAGACACGAAGGTTGAGAGGATTCTGGTTGCTAATCCACATTGTACGATCAATTCTTTGTTCACCCACGAATGTAAAGGTTTCCTTGAGGTATTCTGAAGTTTCAATAACTGCCATTTTTCAGCGAAGATGCAATAGCAAGTTATGGAAACGGGTTTTTATTTTTTTAAAAATGCATGCACGAAATTTGTGACATCGTGGAATACAACATTAAAATTAGTTTTTTTTTTATGTTTACAGGTTAATTGTGATTATCGATAATGGAGGCTCCAAGACTCAAAGGGTTTGAAGAAGCTCGTGTGTATGGTAAGTTACTGTGTTTTGCTAGTTTAAGAATTAAAAGGGTTTTGGTTCAAATTGTTTATGTGTTTTGTTGGGAATCTGTTGTAGAAAGGTGTGTGGATGTTGTTTTTTGTGGGTCTTGAACTGATTTCTTTACTGACTCTTGCTCACATTATCATCCATCTGGATACAAGACTACTTCACATTAGCTATATACACTGGTGGTGTCTTCTTCGATAAGCCAAATAATGTCAAGCATGAACATATTACGTTGATAGTTGTGGACTTTATGAGGTTGAATACTTCGATAGGGAATGGTTTCAGGCTCTTGAGTACATTTATAGTGACTGTGGGCTTTTAAAATTTTACTTCAGGATGCAGAAAGGTAATTTGGGTATTGCTTTGAGGAGGTTGCGTAGTAATCTGATGTGAGGGAGATGTTGAAGGACCTTAAAGGACATAAGTTGCTTGAGATTTATAAACTAGTGCTTGAGGTCCTAGAGAGTAGTACCCATAATGAAGGGAGTGAAAGTACAATAGAAGGTTTCTACATCCCGGTGTTTGATGTGGATGAAGGTGGTTTGGGTGATGTGAACATTGGTGACTGTGTGCCTGAAAATGTAGAGGAAGAGTGGTCGTAATTTGAGGAAACACTCACATATGAAGCTAGAGTTGGTACTTCTCAACAACATGAAGAGAACCCGGAGATAGGTGAGGAAGTCTCAGACGATAGGTGGAAAATGGTACTGAAGTCTTTGTGAAAAATGATTACGAGATTGAGGATGAACCTAAAGCTAGGTAACAATAAGAGCTACTACTGAAGCTGCATTGGTGATACTAATGAATAAGATGCATGATCTAGACCCTGCTACATATGGTTGGTTGCAGTTGAAGCCGGCAAAGCATTTGAGCAAATCGCATTTCAAAGTGGGGAATAATTGTGATATGCTACTAAATAATTTATCGGAATCCTTCAACGTGACCATCTTGAGTGTACAGGAGAAGCCTATCTTATCAATGTTAGATGAGATTCGAATGTACTTGATGCGACGAATCGTGATAAGGATGGAGGCATGTAACAAATGGAGAGGAGTCATGGGGACTAAGAATAATGAAAATCATTAAGAAAAATACAACTCTGTCGCGGTCTGAGTATGCTAACTATTCGAGTAACCAAAAGATCCAAATACGACACCATGAAACTCAAACTTTATGTGCAGTTGACCTGATTGCTAGGACTTGTTTATGTCGGTTGTAGCAGTTAAGGGGTATACCATGCATCCATTTCATTGTGGTACTATTTTCACGAAGCATGCAGAATGTAACAAAATACGTGGATGATGTGTATAAGAAAGAAGCGTACGTTCGGACATATAAGCCGACAATATCCCCAGTGACAAGCCTAGATACATGGCTGAACATCGGACTCAATCCCTTGACACCGTCTGTATACACTAAGAAGGTTGGGAGACCAAAAAAAGAATCGACAAAATGAGGCAAATGAAACTTCCATCTAGGAAATTAATTGTAATGAGGTGTTCTTTATGAGGTGTTTCTAGGCATAACAGGAGAAAGTGCATAGGAAGAGAACCACCAGCTGCAAACATTGTCTTGCTTTATTTTGCTTGTAATGAAAACTGAAATGCCATTGTTCTTGTTTTTGTTGTAATGATTTTTGTTTGTATTTAACATTAATGTGAAAAATTAATATTATTGACTAATAATATTTGAGGTGTCGATGTACGGCTTTTGGTGTGTGGATGTCCCACTATTGGTGTGAGTAATATTGAATTGGGATTGGGGATTATAAGGTTGTAATTCATAATCTTCTTCAGTCCAGAATTGATTTCGTGTAAAAGCACAAAGAAAATAGGGTTTACATGTCTCAGGTTTAGGATAATAAATACTTGCATATCACATTGTTATACATTTTCAGGGTTGTATTATGAAACATATTCAATGTGTTGGGGGGATTTCGCAATCAATTCAGATAACCAGATGCGCCACACAATCGTTACCAATGAACAACCAAGCAAGAAGAGATGAAATAGAGGATAAAATTGGAACATCATATTGAACATCTAATTTACAGAACTTGAATACAAAAGCACAACATTCGCTAACATCCATTCAGTACACACATCTATAAGGCGATCAAAGCGTTATTTTCCACCAAAAACCCACATCACTACACACCCACACAAATCCGAAACCTAAATCTAAACTCACTGCTCTGTCTCTGCAGTTCCAACAGTGGTTATTCGAGTCCATTCCTGAATCTCAATAGCCTAGGTATGATCTCCACATATCTACTGCACATGTAAATTAAACCACTAAAATACCCACAACCTCCATTTTGTTGTATAAAAAAAATATATCAGAGCTTGAACATACTCAATAAAAAAATTGGTTCAAAAATTGTATTCGAATTTCCATTATCAATCGTCGTGTGCATGTAAAGAATCTTTTTCCCAGGTTCGCCGCCGTTCACGAAGTCTTCTGCTCAATCTTCATTTCTTATCTACATAGACGGGAGTCCATCGGAGCTAAGGGTCCAGTGTTACAGCTACATGCGCAAGAAATGAAGTGGTGTTAGGTAATGAAATGAGGGACACCCTCTTCGTGTTAGGTTGGTATTATTAAAGATGAAAATATAAATTGACACATTTGCCCTTAGTTATTTATCCATTTTCCTTGCGTTTTAACGGCACACCAGACGGATACTGACGACAATTGTGTTTTTTGTACAAAACGTTTGAAACGTGGGGTCTTTCTGTGATTTTCAATAGGTATGGAGTATATAGCAAATTGAAACGTTTATAGAGGTATTCTACTATTGATCCAAGACAATATCTTGACCATCAAAAATGACATTTGCGAGTTATTGTATAGCTAGGTACTTAATTTGGTGTGTTTATTGCTTATTTTATGAGAAAAATTGATATTGAATGAGAATAAACCAAAAGGAATAGGCATTAATAAAAAGGTTTGTAGAGATGACAAAACACTCGTTTAACTCAATACTCGCAAGACTTGTCCCGAATGTGGCCGAGATTACCCATTTAATCGGGTGAACGGGAAGGGGCGGGATGATGATCGTTGCCTCGAAGCGGGTATGATATAGGTACATAAAACATGATCCCCGCCCAACTACCCGTCATATGTAAAGTTAATTTCAAATATAAATTTTTTTATCAAATAAAAATAAAATTTGTCATCATTTTTTAAGAGAACGTGATTTGTTCTTAAAAAATTGAAAAAAAATAATAATATTCACTAACTAAATATATAAAAAAAAATAGAAGCAAAAATAAAACGGGGCGATAAACTAAACAGGTGCCCCGCTTCGATCCGATCCCTCCACATCCCGCTTTAACCAAGTATGGAGGCGGGGTAAGGTAACATAGATACTCGAAAGGATGGATGACAAGAATGGCCAACATGCCCCATATCCGCCCCATACTCGCCCTAAATGTGTGATAGTTGGACAAAATTCGGAATTCAAGGATCAAGATATTAAATTCTGAAGTTGAAGGACCTATATGTAATAAATTGAGGACTTGGCGAACAATCTAGTGAACTGGAGGATTTAAATGTATAGACCTACAAAGTAGCTGGTTGCTGTGATCACGACATCTTATTCATATGTGACAAACATGAGCCAGTTATAGTTCCAGTGCCCAAAACATTGTAATCGTGTGATCGCTTCACTTTTCCAGAAGGCAAAATCCAAAAACCCTAATTTAAGTCAAATGCGGCACAATTTATGACTTGATTTGAGGCATTATTCAGATTCAATCAAGACAGAGAAACTAGAGATGCATTCTTAAGACTAATTTACACATCCATTTACATAAATTCGCAAGTTTTGTGACTTCAATTTGGCATTTGAAGATTGAAGAATATTAATTGATTGAGAGATCTATAATCATTAAAGTAAAGTTGAAGATTAATTGATGGAATTTGGGTGACAAAAAACAACAATTGCTATGATTCTCTCTCTCTCTCTCTCTCTCTCTCTCTCTGTATTATATTTTTTTTTATCTTTTAAGTATTTAATTCCACAATTATTAGTGGCTAAATATTTTATTATTATGATGAACGAGGTAGCTTATGTATTGTCTATATAATTCAAAGATTTAATGCAACCTTGATTATGTGATAATTGCTTATTTTATTTTTAATTAATATTTAATTGCTTGATTTAAGAATAATATTGAGACGGAAAGGAAATACACTTGTCTTACTTGTGTAATAAGTAAAATAGATTTTGAAAAGAGATCGGTAGATACTTTTATAAACTTATGCAATTATGATTGAATTACTGCAATTTAATGCTTTACATGTGTATTAATTTTTTTTTTTTTTCTTTTTTTTGATATGAATTTACATGTGTATTAATTTAAAACTTGTTTTGACCTGTTTCTTACAATATACATACTAAGAATTTTACTTAGAATGCCCAAAGTTTTTCGTTTCAAATTCTGTATTTAAGGATCTTTTAATGCCATTAGTGTCACTTATGTCATGACCAATTAACAACTTATCATCTACATAAAGAAGCAAATAAATAATGATGTCATTCTTATTACTCTTTTTAAATTACTAGTTTTCACCCATGCAATGCACGAGTTGCGTTATTTTTAAGCCAATATT
>CAIGRO010140806.1:0-12688 GCA_903798355.1 Fraxinus baroniana | reverse complement strand
AGGGTCCAAAGTGTTGGAACTGGAACTTCGGGGACGAAGACGATACTTGTTTGAACTTCAGAACTATTAATATGATGTACTCTTATGTAAACATTTGTCATGGTTCGGTGAAAAGAGTTTACGATCTACTTGATTGTGATAAGAGTTCAAATTAAAAAAAAAAGAAAGTAATAAATATTTTTCTGGTGCTACATTACCTACTTATTTTAGTCACCACAAAGGTTCTCAATTATATAGCATGTGAAGAATCAGATCTTCCTAGAATAGATGAGCAGCCTCTAATAGTTAAAAAGATCAGGAACTTGCCTCCTTGTACTTATTTGATTCATTGAATTCTATCTCCTTTTGTAGGTAGAAAAATTGCTGCCTTACTGTGTTCATGAGTATTTTGTTCAAGCACCTGTTTTTCAATTGAGCTGAAATTGCATTTAAAGTTAATTAATGCACAGAGTTTATTATTTGTTATATTTATTGTTGAATTAGGTGGCTGTTGCTCTTTCACATGTTTCAATTCTGGAAGAGTCTATGAGGGCAAGGGAACTTCTTATGCAGCAGAATGTTGCTCTTGTTCTCGCAAGAAGAGAAGCAGAGACGGTTGTTCGTGCTAGTAATGATTTCTTGGCTGTTATGAATCATGAAATGAGTACTCCTGTGCATGCCATCATCACACTTTCATCTCTATTACAAGAAACTGAGCTGACACCTGAGCAGTGTCTGATGGTTGAAACAATCCTCAAGAGCAGCAGCCTTTTGGCTGCACTCATCAATGATGTTTTAGATCTTTCAAAGCTTGAAGATGGTAGCCTTCAACTTGATATGGGAACTTTTACACTTCATGCACTCTTTAGGGAGGTAGGATTATACAATATTTGTTGGTAATTATTTGTTTTAAATCAGTCTTTGAATGTGGAACAAATTATAGTTTACTTTGGTTACCCTGGTTGATATATTTGGCTAACTGAGATGTCTGCTTCTTTACTTTGGTTACCCTGCTTGATATATTAGGCTAACTGAGATGTCTGCTTCTTTTTGCAGGCCCTTAACTTGATAAAGCCTATAGCATCTGTGAAGAAGTTGTCCATTACATTGAGTTTGTCTTCAGATTTGCCAGAGTAGGCCATTGGTGATGAGAAGCACCTAATGCAAGTTCTTTTAAATGTAGTGGGGAATGCTGTGAAGTTCTCAGGGCAGCATCTCCATATCTGCTTATGTTGCAAAATCAGAGTATCTTAGCGATCCTCGAGCCCTTGATTTTTTCCCGGTACCAAGTGATAATCATTTCTCTTTGCATGTACAGGTCTGCATCTTCATAACTAATTAATGTACTTTGCTAATAGATGATTATGCTTATTTGTTTTGGTTAACTATGACTACTCTCTGTTATGTAGGTGAAAGATGCAGGATTGGGAATTAACCCCCAAGATATTCCTAATCTATTCACAAAATTTGCTCGAAGTCAACCTCTGGCTACCAAAAAATCCAGCGGTAGCGAGCTTGGTCTCACAATTTGTAAAAGGTACTGTCTTCACGATTTTATCTTCTGCAATATTCTTCATTCTTCTGAGCCATTTCTTCATTATTTGGTAGTTTTTTTAACTTTTTTGTTGTTAACCACCATCCCCTCCCCATCTCCCATTGGGAAATCTTTTGTCTGAACAGGTTTGTAAATCTTGTGGAAGGGCAAATTTGGATTGAAAGCGAAGGTCTAGGCAAGGGAACTATTGCTATCTTTATCGTGAAACTTGGAATTCTTGGGCACTCGAACGAGTCTAGGCTCCCATTTCTGCCCAAAGTTCCAGGAAATCATACGTTGACTAACTTTTCAGGGCTCAAAGTTGTTGTGATGGATTATAGGTGCGCTCCTTTTACCCCTTGCATTTTAAAATTTGTCCTTGCTGGTGTTGCCGCCATCCACGCGTTCTTTTTTTTTTTTTTTATAGATATGAACTTCTATTTGGTTGATGGGATGGCTGAACATAAACAAGTTTAGATGAGATGGGCTGGAAGTATCTTGTAGACAAAAAATGAGTTTTAGAGTGTTCAGTGGGGACACAATTCAGGTGAATAGAAGAGAAGACTGTTTATTGCCGCTTGATGAATTTTCGACTGTATAGTACAGTTGTATCAAGAATTATGAAAGCCAAGGATCTTTGAAAATTTATGCTTTCTTTGTGCCCTTATCATTCCGCATCCAATATCAGGAGAACAACATAGAAGTGGTCAATGATACTTTTGTTTTTTAACACTACCTCTTTAACAGGAATTAAAATAGTAAAAAGCTCATCCCACAGACCTTTATTTTCACTTGAATCTATGCTCCCAGTTTTTCCTCGCTTTTTTGTACATAAATTCCTATGGATACTTCATCATTCATTTTGCTTTTTACATCAATTTTGTCTTCCTTGATATAGCATGTTGCAGTGCAGTGCACCCTTTTATCTCCCTTAAATTTTCTTTACTCAGAAAAGGAGAGGAATAATAAATGGAAAAACCTATTGAGGAAATGTTGGTACGATGCCGAGATTCAGTATAGATCTGGAGTCTTGTTTTCTTTTGCTGGATTTACTTATTGTTTCATGTTCAATGGAGGTTGCCCAATTTATGGCACTTGAGAGAAACAAGCATCTTAGGGTATATCATACTTGTCTTTCAATCAAAATTTGGTGTGAAAATTGTGGTTAGTTTTAAAAATGTAGTTTTTGATATGACACTTTTTAACGTTTTTTCTAAGTTTTACATGTGCATTGAAGTTTTTGAGAGTAAAATTCAGTGAAAGTCGTATCATCTAATATATTCTTTTTCCCATGAAGTGAGTGCTATATTTTATTGTTTACATGTAAGTTCGTATCTTTTCATTAGCATTTTCCTTTTTTGCGATGCAGTGTTGGCCGGATGGTAACCAAGGGCCTCCTTGTGCACCTAGGATGTAATGTATTGGCTATTGGTTCAGCAGACGAGTGTGTGAGAGTTGTTATACCTGAACACAAGGTGGTTTTTCTTGATGCAAGCGTGCTGGGTGCAGACACCTACGAAGTTGCTGTACGCTTACATGAGAAATTTTCAAAACAAGTCGATAGGCCTTTTATTGTTGTGCTTACTGGGAACGCCGATAGGATTAAGAATTGCTCGAGGGTTGGAATGGATGGAGTTGTTATGAAACTTATATTGATCAATAAAATGAGAAGCGTTTTATCATCACGGAGTTCACTGTGTACACGACATGATGGCATTGCAGTGTACAACCTGAGACATAGTGATTCGAATTATTGAACATGTCAACTTATTTTCATGTGTATCTGTGGTTTCAGATATCACTAGGAACTCTGTAAAACATGTAGAGATGACTTTTTCTTAGGAAAAGTTATTTAGATATTCTATGTTGAGTTGAAGTTTGGTTCAATTGTAGATTTTTGTGCATGAATTGTAATGGAATAGTTTTTCCTAATCATTTTCTCCACGTAAGTTTAGATAATGACATAAATTTGTTTGAATCTTTTTTTTTTCTATTTAAGATCTCGAAATTCGTGACGAACGTGAAATTATGATAAAACGAAAAATCAAAGGTACATATGAGGTTTTTTTTGGTAAGTTGAATTGGACATTGTTAGATGGTATTAAAGAACATACGTGTCCATTATATATTGTTAACATAAAAAAATGAAAGGATACAAACAAAAAACACCATGTAACAAAGTTTGTTGAATGTGTATATGCAAAAGGGACAAAAGGTAGTAGGGCATGAAAATATATATAATTATAAACTTTTCATTCTTTGGTAATAGAAAATTATTTTTGCTCGCCACTTTTTCTTTCGTTATAACTTAAATATTTTTTTATTGATAAAATAAAATGACCCTACCCCACTTTCCACCAACTTTTATTTCATTTGATTTTTTATTGCTTACTTCACTTTCTAATTTGACCTTTGTATTATATTCTCTATATTATAACCATTTCATTTAATAATCAATTAATCATACACCAAAAAAGGTCATTTTCAGGGAGAACCAGAAGGAATTTCAGTTTTCATTCCTTTAAACTGTTTTAAAAAAAAAAATTAGCTTTTTTTTTTTTTTGAGCGGTGAAAAAGAAAGCAATATTTTTTTATTGACAAAATAAAATGACCCTACCCCACTTTCCACCAACTTTTATTTCATTTGATTTTTTATTGCTTCCTTCACTTTCTAATTTGACCTTTGTATTATATTCTCTATATTATAACCATTTCATTTAATAATCAATTAATCATACACCAAAACAAGGTCATTTTCAGGGAGAACCAGAAGGAATTTCAGTTTTCATTCCTCAAACTGTTTAAAAAAAAATTATCTTTTTTTTTTTTTTTTCCTTTTTTTACGAGAGAATTCGAGTTCAGATTTTATTTTATATACAAGCACAAATATATTTAATACAAATTCAAAAATAAAAATAAAAATGAACACATGATGTATAGGGATCAAATATGAGCTTAATAACAAACGAAGTATATTCCCAGCTTATACTTGCTATAAAAATTCAAGCTAAAATTTTAATTTTTTTTCTCTTAAAGTACTAATACAAAAATGTTATAACAATAAATAATTTTCAGTATTATAAAAAAACATTTTCTTTAGTTGAAAATAATTTTAAAATGAGTAATGTTATTTATCATCAGTGCTGATAAGCAAATGTTTAAGTGACAATTAACATTAATGATATATTCATTTAAATAAAAAAATTATCATTTAATTAAATCAATAAAATGTAGTCATTTAAATTGATATTCTAACATCACTGATATTAGATAACATTATTCTTATTCTTTTGAATTTATTTGTCAATTTTGCTTTCCCCCATAAACCTAAGTTTCACTTGAAAAAATCAATACTGCCCAACCGCCTAGTAATTACATATAATGCCAATTCATTTACCTCGTAAAAGTAACCAACAAATCAAAAGCCAAGCTTGTATCATCTTACGTAAATAGGATGAGTTTTGCTACTTGTACACAAGCATAAACCACATAATTTCACTTGAACACAAAGATGTGGGTCCTGCGAATTTTTTTTTAATAAATGCCGACGTCCATTCATTGTAAATTTTCTGGTGAAATTCTGTGAAAATATTTCTGTAGATAGGAGAAAATGTAATTGGATCGCGTCCCTCACTGCGATGCATACTCTCAAAACTATCTTACTCCCTCCATATACATACACACTATAGTGTACAATATACATTATTTATGCTAACAAAACCAAGTACGGAAAAATTCGTCCATTGCTTCAATACATACTCTCAAAATCGTCTTACTCTCTACATATACATATGTATTTACACATATTAATACATAACAAGTGAATATATTCTGTCTACCAAAAAAAAAGGGGGAAAAGAAAAAGACAAAAGAAAAGAAAAAGGAAAGTGTCAAATGCAGCCTCCTTCCTTAACCACCACCAAGAACCATTTACACTTCTAATCAAGAATTGTTCCGAAAACCCAATTTTTTTTTTTAGGATCATACTACGAGTACAACATGATGCTGTCGTCGCCACCACTTGGCCATGTAATCATGTAATAAAATTTGTAGTTCATATAGTTTAATCTTTTTATTTTTTATTTTTTTCCACATTCATTTCATCTCTCTCTCTTTCTCTCTCATCATCATCATCGTCATCATCAATTTCGCTTCCATTTCTGCCCTTATTCACCAAATGAGATAATGGTTACAACTTTAACACACGCACATATATAGAGAATCTGTTTAGATTACATTCAGAAATAGCCAAAATCTGGGATTTTAGTAAAAACCCATTACTGAGTGATCTATATATTTATATAGAGGTGCAAAGACTGTGTTTATAAAGAAGAGGCACATAGCTTTAATATATTTGAGGCAGAATTCTTGTGTCTTTTTATTGATAAATTTTGGTCTTTTTTGTGTGTAAATTTTTTAATTTTTTGTTTGAGGGTTTTTGTGATTTTCCATGGCGGCTGGTGCGGAGGTGTCTGGTGAGACAGTAGCAGTAGCAGTGGAAATGGTGCCTTCATCACCCAAAAACACTGAAACTGCAAGTGAAAAAATAAATGAAAATAATGATAATTTTAACTTTAAGAATTCAGGGGATAAGGATGTAGATTTTATTGTTAAGGACGCTGATTCGAATCCGGAAATGCAAATGAGAGAAATTGTTGATATGTTGAAGAAACTCAAGTTAAATCCTCTGGCCAAGGAGTTTTTTCCTTCCTCCTATAATCGCAGCCAAATGTTGGACAACAATTTTGTGCCAGCCAAGAAGCTTTCGGGCAATGATGGTTTTGTGAAAAACCGAAAGGTATAAATTTAGTTCTCCCTTTGATTGATTTTGTTATGTTCATTGTTAAATTGATTCATAACATTGTGAAATTATATGGTGCTTCATTATTTATTGACTTTATGTTCTATCTTGGCTTGCTTATTCGATTTATTAGTCTATTCTTCAGGTTTGTTCACATTACATCGATTTACATATTAGATACTTACCATATAAGAAAAGAATTTATGGATTTTGGAATCATGAAAATTGGCTTGACACAGTTTTTGGTGGATTCTGTCATTTCATGTGATTTAGTCCAAGGTTTGATGTATTCACTTATTTGTTCAAACATTTGGAGTTTGGACAATTCATTTGCATTTACAAAAGTTACATAAGTCGTTGTTATGAAGGATTGGAATATTTAGACAACATAGATGAAATGTGATCATATCAAACACAGAAAAAGGCAGGGCTGTTTCATCTAACCATGAAATGTTATATCTGGATTCTCTTTCTAGGAAATGTTTGTTTAATGGTAAACTTATGGAGAGAGATTGGACATGAATTATTTAAGTTTTTCCTTTTTTGTAAGTGTGTCTTGAGATGGGTAGGATTGAATCTGGAAACTAAGTTGTGCTTTTATCATTTGAAAGTTTCAGTTTCTTGGCCATAGTTGCTATAGTCAATCCATGCTCGAGGGTATGAATGCTAAAAGCTTTTCAACAATCATTTTCCTTTTTTCAAATTGTTTCGTTGTTAGTGTCATTTAAGATGGATTTAATTGAAACTGGAAATTAAAACATCGATCAAAAAATGAATTTTTGACTTTTATTTTATTAAAATGGATTGCCGATTCTTCATTTGTTAGTGATGGATTTTTCCATTTCAGTTCATTGGCCTGATCATTTACTTCAGTTTATTGTTCAAAAAATTAATCATTGACTTCCGTTTATCAGTTAACTGGTGATAGTTTGTTTGTTTGACTTGAATAACTCAGGATAGTTTATTACCTTGATTGTTGATAATCTATTTCCAGGTTAAGTACACACGCTATATGCATATATCCACATGCGCATCAATCTAATTAGTAACTATAGAAGTTCCGCACATTTAATTACCTGATGATTTGATTTCGTATTCTGAAATCCATTGCTCAATGTTTAAAGGGTTGCTTATTTATTACTGTTAATCCTCATTTTTTTTGGACTTCTAAGAGTTGGATCGGAGCTGAATTGATGCAAATTGAATTATTTATTTATTGTGATTAGGAAATAACAAATTTTATTCCTCTAAAAAATTATAATCTAGATCCGTTGGGTGGACACTCACTTACATTTGCATGTTCTTTTTGCACTCATAAGATTTAAGTTTGTGTTTTCTCAGAGAAGAAATAACAGCAACCAAGGCAGGAGGAGAATGGGTGGTAGAACTTTTAGAGCTCAAAGAGAAGATAATATTAGGCGAACAGTCTATGTTTCCGACATTGATCACAATGTAAGTAAAGATCACTGGACTTTATGTAATTCTATCAATATTTTATGATTCATATTAATACAGTTAACTTACCTCATCATTTAAGATAACTGAAGAACAACTGGCTGGCTTATTCAGCAGCTATGGACAAGTAAGTTGCTGAACTTATATAAATGTTAAATAAAACTATTGTATTGCATGCTTAGTAAATGATTTCCTCGTACCTCAGCATTTCAAATAGTTTTGTGAGACCGTAATATGAAGGATGAACTTTTCAAATTTAATAAACATTTGTCATATCATACATAAGCTGACTAAGCATTAAATTTAAGGGGTTGTTTGAGCCCCATTTTTTGGGAGAATAGATTTTATAATAGTGGTTAGAAAGTGGGAATTTTTTATTTTTTTTGTGTAAAATTATTTTCTTAGGAGAATAAATGGTTGAAAATGAGTTTGAGAAAATGAGCTTTTAAAGACTGGGCTCAAAATGGGGCTAAATACATTTTCAAAAAATGTAATACTGTGGTGCTAAATACTTTAGCTTGTAATATTATTTAATATTGGTCAAGCGCGAGATATCAAAAAAATTTCGTTAGGCATTACTGTGGCGAAGGTCTAAAGAATGTAGCAGTGTAATGGTGGAACTTCAACATCCATGGTTCAGCTTTGGCTAATTTGTCTCAATTGATGAACAAGGGAAGGACTTAGACGAGACAAGCTGAGCTGATTATGTAAGAATACTTAGTTTATTTTCAAGTTAAGCCGCAAGGTATCTTTATATTATTTTAATGGTGGAAGGGTCATATTACAAAATAGTGTGAAGGGGATTTAGTCCTTGTTATGCACCAGCACGAAATATGCCTCCATGATACATATGTGATATGGTGTCACCTTCCATCTCTTAGTAACTCCAATAGAATGTTGCCAGCTAGCTTGAAGAAAAAAGATTACCCCTGATTTGTGTCTTCTTTGACCTGGAGAGAGCATTACCTGTGGACATCCCAAAAGGAAAATAGGAGCATTCGAACATGGACGGATAGAGTATGTTACTATGATGGATGAAAAATAAGTAGGTTGGTCATTGGTGGCACCTATAATGAGATCTGTTTGAACCCCATAAGCTGTTCTCTGTCTCTGTCTCTTTCTTTTTAACCTTTTCCTCGATCTACATTTTTCTTTTATCTATAATTGTAACAATCAATATAGTTTTGATTATTTCAATTTCGTTATCTATGAAGAAATTGTTGGTTTACATATTAACTGTAGATTTGCTTATTCGCCATGTTCCTTGCGGAGTACTATATGTGTGATTTTCCATGTCCTGCAATTATGGTTGTCCTTATTGGATTGGAGAAATATTAGTCATCTCTATCTGTTTTTGATTGGAATGAAAAGTTGATGTTGATGTGTGGTGCATTTGATTTTTCAGTATGCTGATTTTATTAGTGACTGTAGGATAGGATAGTAGGCCCAACCACTGGAGTAAGTGTCTTTACTAAGCTCATAGAGACTCATCCATCTCCATGCATAGTTCAATTACTTGCATTTCTAATTGATTTGTTTCCTGGATGAAACCTAGAGTATCTTAGTTTGATTGTTCATTAAAGGTAACGACTCCCAAGAAAAAATTGGGTTTCCTAGTGCCTTTCACACTCTTCAAGATGAGCAATCCTCAGGATTCTGTACTCCTTAAATTGGTCGTAAATTAAAAAAATAAAATAAAATAAAAAAATAATCATATGCTAGATGGATTAATCCATGTATCAGAAACTTTTCGTGTTGGAATCATAGGAGAAAATTCTTTTAAGACTGTTACAAAAATCACTTTATGCAGATAATAAATAATAGCTAGTGACTTGAATGACATGCTCTATATTTCGTGAGGTATTGTAGGCATAGATTTTGTATTCTATTCCATAGGTTATGTTTTCTCCCACCTGATGATGTACCAACCTTCTCAATCTCTTCTTGACCAAAATTTTGGTTTACTGGTTGGAACTACTAATCGCCATGGCATATCATAACGACATCTCTGACTATTTTTTCTCATTCTGTCTCCGCTTCGCAGGTTGTTGATTGTCGAGTTTGTGGCGATCCACACTCCCGTCTTCGCTTTGCATTCGTAGAATTTGCTGACGAGTGTAAGGTTTTTTTCCTTCTTTCTTCTAGCATTGCTTAACTTTTCTGAGTTTCTCCATGTGGATATAACATCGACAGATTCTGCTAGAGCTTCTCTTAGCCTTTGTGGGACACTCTTGGGTTTCTCTCCTGTTAAGGTCTTGCCTTCGAAAACTGCCATTCTTCCTGTGAATCCTACATTCCTTCCCAGGGTACGAATATATCTCAAATGCTGCTAATACTGTATGAGAGTACTACATTAAATTTTCTGAATTTGATTTCATTATCTATCAAATTTTTATCTGTAGTCCGAGGATGAGCGTGAAATGTGTGCCAGGACAGTCTACTGTACAAATATTGATAAGAAGGTGCTTTCCCTATCTTGCTGCTGTACGGAATACTGTAGTTTTTGCTTTATCTTCTTGACTATTAATTATTCACATTTTTATGATGTGCAATGCATGAGTACTATTCGGTTGTTAAGCATGTATAGATGCAGAATAATCTTCTTCTTCTGCTTACGTTAATGTTTTAAATCCACTCGTAATATGTTTTATGCTGAGTAGGTTTCTCAAGATGATGTCAAAAGCTTCTTCGAAACAAGATGTGGTGAGGTAAGCATAAAGTTTCAAACATCAGGATGGTTTTATGAAGAACATGTTTGGCAAATCTTAAATTATAATTTAAGCTAGTTAACCATACTTTTTATCCACAAATTTGTAGAACTCATAACTTACTATTCGCTTATTATATGCACATTTTCTCAGAACCCCACGTTATAAGCACTACTAAACAAATATGAAGTGTTGGCTTGGAAGTGATGAATGACTGGATTTCCTAATTGTAGGTTTCCCGCCTAAGGCTCTTGGGGGATCACGTGCACTCAATGCGAATTGCTTTTGTTGAATTTTCCATGGTATGTTTATTTACGTACATTGTACTTGTACTTGTCCTTGTTTCTTGCTTCTAGTAATGCTTAATACACCTTTTCTCTTCCTGGATTTCTTTATTACGATCTCATGCCGAAATGTGGCAGTAACCGTGCTTTGTTTTGTTCATCATCGAGTGCAATTAATGATCTTTACTTCTAATCAGTTGAATCATTTTACTTATCTTACACTCGTCGAACTTGTAAGAACTCAAGGTAGCTTATATTTTATCGCAATGTGTAGGCTGAGAGTGCACTTCTGGCTCTTGACTGTTGTGGCGAAGTTTTGGGATCTGGACGCATCAGGTACGAGTCATTGAGTTGTAGATAAATTTTTGTGAAGTCTAGTTTCCCGTTTAATCTTAACGAGTCTGATGGTGTTTTAGGGTAAGTCCTTCCAAGACACCCGTGAGGACCCGAGTTCCTTACCCAGGTATGCAGTAAAACCGACGACAACCAAATTTCGAAGGACATTGAATTGAATCCTCTTGGAAGATATTCAATTCAAGATGAAGGGATGTTAAAACCTCAACTCTTTTACTTATTTTCTTTTTCTTGGGAACAGTAACTTTTTCTTACAACTGAACTCAACTCTTTGACCTGTTAAAGATTTACCAAGATGTACTTGTCTTAGGTACTTTTTACTATGATTAATCATCATTGCTAGCTTCATTACATGAGACATTAGGTTCTGTGCAATTTTGGGTGAATAGTTACACAGTGACAAAGTGAGGTTTTTACTAATGTGGCTTGATCAATAAGCGTAAAAGTGGGCAAGTAAATGTGTGACTTCGTTTTATTGTAACGGATGGGATCCCCCTTCTCAAGGTTTTGCTCCATTTGTATTCATCTGTAATGTCTATTTGGAAGAGTTGCTGCTCATCTTATCCTCACGGATTTCTTTCGTGTCCCCTGTGAATCCGCGATTCGAACTCAAAACTTTTATTCTACGAGACACTTAAGTTGAACATAGGACAAAAACCTCGAGTAGGTACATGTGAGTCATGTACATTAGTATGTACGTCGATATATCACTACAAAACACACTAAAACTTTTTATGAATATGCTAAAATATTACGTTAGATGGACTAGAAGAGCCACTTTTACACTTGATAAAACTTATTACACAATATAATTTACATATTCACGATTGCTACACTTTCCCTACTACTACTCGCACTATCATTTTTGTATTGCGATATTTCACGGTGACGACGTTTAATATTTCGATAATAGTGATGGATGCTACAAATATATAGGTGGGGTTGACAATCCTCCCCTTTTTCCAAATTGACACCTCTTTTAATGTGAGTAGAGTAACATGTGGTGATATGATTCGTCACAAAAATCGAGATGTTATACGTTGGAGCTATGCTATAATAGTACTAAGTAGATGATAATACAGTTGAATAAATCAAATAATTTTATTGTTTATTTGTTGTTTAAAAAATAATCATTTGCATTACCAATCGTATAACATAATGTATAAATTAAAAGTGGGTGAAGGCCGTATAAGAGAAAAAACATAGTAAATGACGCTCTTTTGAATGAAAAATCGAAAAAATAATATCCAAATTATTTTATTGTGATATCATCTACCCAGTAATATTTATTATTAGTTTTATACTAAATAATTTGAGGTACGAATGACATGTTTAATATGTTGTTTGAACAAAATAGAATCTATCTAATATAAAGAAAAACATGCAATAATATTTTTTTAAATGTCCCATCTGAATCATTTTCATGTTAGTTTAATAGAATAAAATCGCATAATTTTATCATTTTTTTTTTTTTTTTATAATTATAATTGCATGCTTTGTTATGAGAGTAACATTTTGACCTGTTAAATAGCAATATACGGAAGGGAATTTTTTTTTTTTTTGGAAGTGGCTT
>CAIGRO010140756.1:0-14802 GCA_903798355.1 Fraxinus baroniana | reverse complement strand
TTCTATTATTTAATTAATTAAATATTAATTCGATTAAATAATAGATTGTGCCATAAATATGCATCGGTTATATATATATTAAAAGTGCTTATGTCCAAAGTTGATTGGACCTAGGGCATAACACTTACAATAGTTTCTGCTTATAGAGAAAGACAACGAAATATACAAGATTCAGGTTCAATAAACACAAAGAAAAAGTGAAAACCAAGCATGGGGGGGCTGAATTGCCACAAATACGAGCGTACACTGAGGAGAGTTTCTTGCAGTCTGAAAAGGAAACTTGAAATTGTGAAGTTTATTGTTTTGATTTGAAGAAGAGGTTAATTACACTCTACAAGTTGTTGTTGGGCTTCAATTCTGATTTCTTCCTTCATCTTCTTTATAAATTCTTCGATCTTCTTGTTCAGTTCATCCGTGTTTACATTCACATAATGTCCTTCTTCCACCAGTGAATCCCTGTCTAGAGTTGTACTATCTTCAGCTTCATCATCATCGTCCTCTCCTTCGCTTTCTGCGATCCAAGCTTCATTCTTTCGTTCTTCAGTCTCTTCGTGGAGAGATCCTATTTCTTGTTGCTTCTCTTCTTCTGCAACTGCAACATTCTCTAGTACAGAGGATTTCATGGAGGCTTCATTATCTTCAACTGTCTCCTCTATCATTTCATGCAGTTGAGGAACTTGCTTGAAAAGTGACGAGTTCTTTGCAAGAAAAGCGAGGATCCCGTTGCAAATCAGAAACATGAACTTTCTATCTAGAGCATGTGCAAAGAGAGCGAAAATGAACGTCGAAAATTGAAAATATATATAGGTGAAGTAGAAAGAGAAACCCATGATATGGCAAAATGAGAAAGATAAGAGGGACAATGGGACTAGAAATTGCAACGTCTTGATAAACTGATAGTGGCTCTGAGATTCGTTAGTTGCTTGGATTGTTGGGTCTCCATTTTGATCCATCTAAGGACGTGATTTGTAGTGGACACGAGGGCCACCTTATGGTTTACGGGGTGCAGAGAACCTTAATATATACTCTGTAACTTGTGCAATTATTTGGCTTTTGGTCGAATGACATATTCGATGGGTGGTGAGTTTGAAATGGAACCTTGAGATTTATTACGTCTAGAAGACTCGGGTAGGTCCATTTGCATTAGTAATCTCTTTTTGAGATTTTTACAGACTTAAATGATTGGAAGGTGGTGCAATGCAAGAGAATTAGCTTTTTTCTGAAGTTTCTAGGGAAGACCTGTAGATTTTACGGGAATCTATATATTAATTTAATAAGCAAACATATTGGGATATTTAGACATACTCTTAAGGGTCTATTTGGCAATGCTTTTGAAAAATTAAAAGTTTAATGAGATTAAAATGTTATTTTCAAACATGTTTGGATAATTTTTGATGTATTTTGTCCTGCTAGAAAAAAACTTTTAAAAGAAACTGATATAAAGTAGAGAGAGATTTTTACTATAAAAAAAAAAACAAAAATAAAAACATATGTAGAAGTCTTGCCGTCCCTTATTCTCATTTGTGAAAGCATTTTTCCATCTGTTATTCCAAATTCCCGAGAAAGCTATGTCTAGATGAGTTGTGTGATTATGTTTTTGGTTGTATTACACGTCTATAATGATTTATATATACATGATGCGGTGAAAATTTGTTCTAATTAGTTAGTTTGACCAACTTTTGACCAATATTTTAGTGGGTTCTGTTAGTTTGACAAAAGATTTATTTGGTCGAGTGTGTTTTACTATATGAGTAGATTAATGTGATGTATTTATTTTCTCAAAATCAATTTAGAATGAATAAGAAATTAAAGTAAAAAGATGATCACTTGAAGTTGAAATAAATTGAGAATAAAAATTGGTGAAAATGACAATTTCACATAGGAAAATTAGAAGAATAAAAAACATTTTATATTGCTCAAGTTTGTGACTTGAGTTTTGGGCATGGGGGTACCAATAGTTTTTGAAGGGGAGAGAACCTACATGCTAGTAAGTTAAGCCAAAACCCATATCCAAATGGGTTGTGTCTGTTGAAGACATAACTTTTCGACTGTTGTGTCTTTTGAACACAACTTTTCAACTTCTATATAAAAATTCTCAAATCCCGAATTTTATTCATTCCAAATTCAATTTTGATTTTTCTTTCTTACAAATTATATTTCATCATCCCTGCATTATTCCATATTTTGCATTTCAGTTTCTAAAGTTATTTTCGTGTATTTTAGTACTCCAATTTTAGAGAGATAAAAAACATGAGTAGGTTCGCCTAGTCTTATAATTTGGAATGTTACTATTACAAGTCAAGGTTGTTGTATCTTAGAAGACAAGTGTCGAAATACCGTCGCACCATTGTGGGGTATTATCTTCTTAAGGAGAAAGGGTCGAACTATTGCATCGATCATTTTCATTTTATTTCGTACATAAATGCAAGTCGTTATTCTATCCAAATTATTGCACGGTAATATCATTATTTACCAACAATCTTAAGACGATAATGACAAGTAATATTACATTTGTCGTATCCCCTAACAATGCTCACGGGGATAAACTGGAAAAATTCATAGGAGTGAATTTTAAGAGATGTCAACAGAAAATACTGTTGTGTCTCACAACTCTCTCCAATTGTTGAGGAAGAGGAAACAAATCCTCAAAAACAAGCAACATTCGATGTATGGAGTCATAGTGACTTCTTGTGTCGGAACTGTATCCTCAATTACCTTGACAACACACTATACAACATATACAATTCGGTCAAGACAGCTAAATTACCGTAGGAATCATTGGAAAAGAAGTACAAAACGGAAGATACCGAATTGAAAAAATTCATTGTAGACAAATTCCTAGACTTCAAAATGATAGATTCTAAAACAGTAATGAATCAAATCTAAGAGTTCCAAATCAAATCTAAAACAGTAATGAATCAAATCTACGCGTTACAAATCATCTTACACGATATAATACATAATGTATAAAGCTTTGTGAGTCATTTCAGGTCACTGCGATTATCGAAAAATTACCACCAATGTGGAAATAATTCAAGAACTACCTGAAACATAAACGCAAGGAAATTCTGAAAAGAATTAAGAATTGAGGAAGATAATCGAAATTCTGAAAAGAAATCTGAAAAGCTGCAAATGGAGGCTAAAGTCAATTTGGTTGAGCCATATACTAGCAAGAAAAGGAAGCATTCGTGTAATGGCAAGCAAAAGAGCAAAGCTAAGAAATTCAAAGAAAATTGCTATAAATGCGGTAAGCCTGGTCACATTGCAAATGACTACCAATAGAAAAAAGCAAAACAAAAAGGGCCAAATACACTTGACCGAGGAAGACAAATTGTCTAATGGTGTCTCTGAATTAATGTTCTGAGTTGTTGTATTTTAAGCAAACATGGTGGACAATCCGAGAGGATGGTTCATAGATACTGGCGCTACTCGTCACGTTTATGCTGATAAGGAGATATTTTCATCTTACACTTCTATCAACGGATGACAACTATTCATGGGCAACTCGACAACATCAAAAGTTGTTAGTCTACGTAAAGTGGTGCTGATGATGACACCGGGGAAAGAAGTAATACTCATCGATGTGCTGTTCTCGATATTCGTAAAAACTTGATATCTGGAGCTTTGTTAAGCAAAACCGGGTTTAGGCTAGTATTTGAGTTGACAAGTTTGTACTCACAAAAATGATATGTTTGTGGGCAAGTGGTACTTAGCCAATAGGCTATTCAAAACGAATGTAATGCCCGTACTTGGTAATTTTGATATTAATAAAAATAAATCTTCTAACTTATAGCATAATAGGTTAGGACATATGTTAATGTTAATACTTTATGTAAATTAGTAAGTTTAGATTTATTGTCTTCTATTTCATTTGATCAAAATTATCGGTGCGAAACATGTGTAAATGCTAAATTAGCCAAAACATAGTTTCATTCTTTTGAAAAGAGTTCTAATTCTCTAGAACTAATCCACAATAATAGTTGTGATTAAAAGTTTGTGCAAAATAGAGGAGGTAAAAATTATTTTATTACTTTTATAGATGATTGCACGAGGTATTATTATGTCTATTTTCTAAGAAGCAAATACGCCTCCCTTAGAAACATTTAAACAGTACAAGAATGATGTTGAGAATCAACTAAGTAAACGAATCAAAGTTATTGTGGGGAATATGGAGCACCTTAGAAGAATTTTGTTAAGATTCTAGGATTATTCATCAAACTACAGCATCTTATTCACCTCAATCGAACGGTATTGCGGAACACAAAAATCGTGCTCTGAAAGAAATGATGAACACTATATTGATTGGTTTTGGTTTACCTCAGAATTTGTGATCATAAACTTTCGTACAAATACTTAAATGTGTGGAGATGTTTGGCTAAGGTAGAAATATCAAAGCCTTAACAAATTAAAATAAGGCTTAAAATTATTGATTGCATATTCATTGGCTTTGCTAAAAACAATAGTGCTTATCGGTTCCTTATACATAAGTCCGACATTCCAGATGTATATGGAAATACTATCATTGAATCTAGAAATGCTGTATTTTTTTTAGAACAATTTTCCTTGTAATGATAGAAAAGAGATAAAAACGAACTTATAATACTGTAATTGGTAATCATCAAAGTGAGTAAAATCAAGACGTAGCAAAATGACCAAACATCTACATTTTTTGGTCCAAATTTTTTACATTATTTGTTAGAAAATGAACTTAGGACATTTAATGAAGCAATGTCTAGTCCAGAAACTCCATTCTGGAAAGAAGCTATCACTAGTGAAATTGATTATATTATACAGCATCATACTTCGGAGTTGGTAGATCTCCCACATGGTAACAAACCGTCAAGTTGTAAATAGATTTTCAAAAAAAAAAATTAAAGACTGGTTGATCAACTGATAAATATAAGGCTAGAATTCAAGAAAAAGAAGGTCTTGATTTTTTTCCGATACATATTCATATGTGACAAGGATAACATCTATTAAACTACTAATTGCAATCGCAACATTAAATAAATTGGAAATCCATCAGATGGACGACAAAACATCTTTCTTAAATGGTGAGCTAGAAGAAGAAATTTACATGGAAAAATCCAAAAGGTTTATTGCTCCTGGACATGAGAAAAATGGGTGTATGCTCGTTAAGTTGTTATACGAACCAAAGCAAGTGCCAAAACAATGGCATGCAAAATTTGACAAAACTATGTTTGTCAAATGATTTTAAACTTAACGAGTGTGATAAATGTATTTATCTTAAAACCACACATAATGCATATGTAATCGTATGTCTATATGTTGATTACATGCTAATTATGGGCAGTAATTGTGATATAATAACAACTACCAAGAAAATGTTGATAAAACATTTTGACATGAAAGATATGGGTATTGCAAATGTAATATTAAAAATTAAAATTCTTAAAACATCTGAGGGACTTGTTCTATCTCAATCTCACTATCTTGAGACTGTACTTAAGAAGTTTCATATATATGATGAAAGTCAAATTAAAACTCCGATAGATTTAAGTTTACATTTGGCCAAATATAAAAGCGAACTCGTATCTCAATTAGAGTACTCTCAGATAATAGGCAGTTTAATGTATATTACAAATTGGATTCGTCCGGATATTGCATATGTAGTGAACTAGTTTAGTAGATTTACGAATAACTCAAATAATGATCATTGGAAGGCACTGGTAATGGTTCTTAGATATCTACGATACACCTCAAATATTGGATTACATTATACTAGATATCTAACTGTATAAGAAGGATACAATGATGTTAATTGGATATTAGATACAAAAGACTCAAAATCCACCAGTGTATATGTTTTTTACCATTGGTGGTGCGACTGTATCTTGGAAATCCTTTGAACAAATATGTGTAGCTCGATCTACGATGGAATCAAAGCTCATCGCTTTAGATAAAGTTGGAGAGAAATTAGAATAGTTTCGTGATTTTTTAGCGCATATTCCATGTTGGCCTAAACCTGTGCCTGCAATTAGTATGCATTGTGATAATCAAACGGCTATCGGTAGAGCACAAAATAGTATATATGTATAATAGTAAGTCTCAACATATTCGGCGAAAATATAATACAATTAAGCAGTTGATCCCAAATGGTGTTATTTTCATAGATTATGTAAAGTCTAAAGAAAATCTCACGGATCTGCTTACCAAAGGCTTACGAAGAGATCAAATATACTTGCCTATCAAGGGGAATAAGATTAAAGCCTACTACGTAAGAATCTTTGTAAAGGTAACACAACCTTGCCAACTGGAGATCCCAAGATCTTAGTTTAATAGGACAACTAAGTTATAAAAATTCAAAAAAGCACTTCGAAGTTAACTCGTATCCATTCCTATGATAAGAAATTGTTATTTGAAGAAAGTTTTAGGTTAAGTTATACTTTTAATGATTCTTATATCTTAGACTATCTAAGTGGGATATGTCAGGTACTATTAATAGAAGATCACATATACAAGTGTGAAGTGTGGCTGCTTCTATGAAAATGTTTCAAAGGCTTGAATTATCTAATACACTTATGAAATTCAAGAGTTGATCAGGGCAAAAATGACCACAATAGTGAGAACTCGAAAATGTTTGGAATGTTATTATGTTGATACTATTGTCTTGGTTTACACCAATGGCTGACAGTTCAAGATACCGCGTTCACTGATTAGTCAAGTAAATTTGATGGTACTCTACTACAAAAGGATCAAACTCATAAGGTACCTATCCGGATGCGATAACATTCTGCCTCATCTCTCTATGGGCTTTGTATAGTCTATTGCATTAATTTCCATTCATGTGGGGGATTGATAGAAAATTTGGTTTAATTTGTTGGCTTAGCCAACTCTTGACCAATTACTTTAGTGAGTCCGGTTAGTTGGACAAAAGATTTCTTTGGTCAAGTGTGTATTACTTCTTGAGTAGATTAGTATAATGTATTTATTTTCTCAAAATCAATTTAGGGTGAATAAGAAATTCAGACCAAAAGACGACCACTTGAAGTTAAAATAAATATAGAATAAAAGTTGGTGGGAAATTGAAAAATGACAATCCCACATAGGAAAACTAGAAGAATAGAAATCATTTTATACTGCTCAAGTTTGAGACTTGGGTTTAGGCCCTAAGAGGTACCAATAGTTTTTGAAGGGGAGAGAACCTATATGCTAGTAGGTTGAGCTAAATCCTACACGTGCGCACCATCGCTGCCTTTGTTCGACTAGCCGGGTCAGCAGGGGTCGCGGGTCGCTGTCTGGGCTTGGGCTTGGGCTTCGACAAAGTTGGTATATATTTTTTGGTAAAATAATATTTGAATAATATTATTTATTTTTCCCGATTTTTTTGCGCGTGACACGTGGCTTCTTCTAGGAACTGGCGATGACAGTTAAACTGCCTGTCCAAACGGGCTGTGTTTGTTGAAGACATAACTTTTCGACTTATATATAAAGGTCCCCATACCCCAGATTTTATTCATTCCAAGATTAATTCTAATTTTTCTCTTTTGTAAATTATATTCCTTCATCCCTGCATTATTCCATATTTTGCATTTCGATTTCGAAAGTTATTCTAGTACATTTTAGTCCTTCAATTTTAGAGAGATAAAAACGTGAGTAGGCTCACCGAGTCTTATAATTTGGAGTGCTACTATTACAATTTAAAGTCATTGTATCTTAGGAGACGAGTACCGGGATATAGTTAACATCAGTGCAAGGCATTATTGTCTTAAGGAGAAAGAGTCGAACTATTGCCTCTACCATCATCATTTTATTTCGTCCATAAATGCAAGTTGTTGTTCTGTCCAAATTATTGCACGATAATATCATTATTTGCCAACACTTCCAATTATGTGGCATATGTACCTATAAATGGAGACTAGTGGAGGGTTGAGACATTAAGCATGTGTTTCATCCTCATTTAAAAAAAAAAGAAAGAAGAAGAAACTGATCTTTTTTAACGACACATTCTTCCAATAAAAGAATTTTATACGTAACTAAAAGATTTTTCCTACTTTTGAATCATATATTATCTAAAAATCATTATTACAAAATTTATTTTTCTCAAAACTCGAGGCTCAAACAAGCTCTAAGTTTTAATCAATATAATGTAATGATTTTAATAGGTGTTAATTGAAAAAGTTTTCAATTGGTGCGATGACTAGTCACGACTTTTCAAATCCAAAAGGGTACATATTGAAGAGTCATAATTTTTCAGATTGGGTACGGCCATTCAAAAAGGTATATAATGAAAAGGTATATAATGAAAAGTTATGAACCTTCGTAAAGGGTGTGATCTAAAATGTGAGATCATATCCCAATTTGAAAAGGTGTGATCTAATAATCCATGAGTTAATTACCCCAATAGTCACTGAACTTTATCGAAAGTTTCCACAAAATCATTGAACTTTAAAAACTACGTGGTTAGTCACTGAACTTTCGAAATTGCAACCCAATCCATCACTGAACTAACTTCAATTAAAAAAATTGACGGAACTGATGATGTGGCTAATAGAATATTTTATGTAGCACGTTTGTAAGTGACGTGGAATTTTTGGTGATGGATGGGGTTACAGTTTCGAAAGTTTAGTGAGTAATCGCGTAGTTTTTAAAGTTCAGTGATCTGGTGGAAACTTTAGGTAAAGTTCAATGACGATTGGGGTAATTAACTACATTTTAAGATGTATAAAATTCAGTGACTTGGTGTAAACCGTGGGTAAAGTTCAGTGACGGTAAGGATAACCTAAGTTCGAAGCTAAGTTGCTCCGAATATTTATTGGGAATCTCTTTACCGTAATAAATCAAAATAGTCTGACTGGTAAGTCTGTTTATTGTCCTAGAGGCAACGCAATGGAGAGATTTAAAAGGAAAACTTCAATTTCTTATTTTAATATTATTCAATTCTTAAGTGGCGAAACGTGGAGGTCGAGTTTTGGCCTAAGCGAGTTTAGGTGTAGTCTAGGCGTTGAAAAAAATAAAAAAAAAATGTTTTCTCATTTTTAATGTTATTTTAAAATTTTAAATCAAAAAAGCACGCGCTAGACACTCTTGGACGTGAAAAAAATAAAAAAAATAAAAATAAATGAAAAAAAGCAAAAAAGCGCATAGCGAGGTGTTTTGCTCCTACCTTGCGCTTATCTGACCTTGCGCTTAGGCGACGCTACTTTTTAGAATACTAGTTATATAAATTGAGAATGATATATTTAACGAAATTGATAATGATTTAATTATACGACATTTTCAAAATTTGAAAACACGACGAGAACAATTATAATAATGTAGTGTTACTGTGTTATATTATTTATAGTTTTTTTATTATATAAATTTTGCCGACCTAAACAAAATATTCTAGCTCCGTCACTGAAACAGACTTACTAGTCAGACTATTTTGATATATTACGATAAAGAGATTCCCAATAAATGTTCGGAGCAACTTCATTTCAAACTTAGGTTAATTACCATAATCGTCATTGAACTTTACATACGGTTTCCACCAGGTCACTGAACTTTACCTATGGTTTCCATCAGGTCACTGAACTTTATACATCTTAAGATGTGGTTAATTACCCTAATTGTCACTGAACTTTACCTAAAATTTCCACCAGGTCACTGAACTTTAAAAACTACGTTGTTAGTCACTGAATTTTCGAGATTGCAACCTCATCCATCAACAAAGATTCCACATCACTCACAAATGTGCCACGTAAGATATTCCGTTAGCCATATCATCAGGTCCGTCAAGTTTTTTAACGAAAGTTAATTCAGTTATGGATGTGGTTGCAATTTCGAAAGTTCAGTGACTAACCACGTAGTTTTTAAAGTTCAGTGATCTGATCGAAACTTTCGGTAAAGTTCAGTGACTATTGGGGTAATTAACCCAATAATCAATATTTATTTATGCTTAAAGGTGCACTTATTCGATGAAAATACATTGAATCTATAAAATGAACAATTTCATTCTCTTTTCTTCACTCTAAACTATATCATCATTGTTTTCAAATTATTTCGAGTTTCGTGTTGCATAGTTTAGTATTCGATATTATCCGGTCAAAGGAATATGGTCAAGGTTTAGTTCGTCCGAAAAAATTAATATTGGCACCGGTAGAATGTGTGAGATTTGTCTTAAGAAGATTTGTAATCAAATACATCGTTTCATTTTATCTTCTTTGAATTTTTGAATTTTTACGTTTAGCAAATCGTGATTTGTTCATATGCATATATAATGATTTCGGTAAATCGAAACTTTATCCGCTAATTAGCATTGCAATAGCAAATAAACCATGCACGAGTTTTTAGTTAACACAATATAATTTATACACCAATTGTTACCCTACGTCACTTTTTTCTTCATCACCACCTCGAAAATCCACGAATTATGTGAATAATCATATAATGACTTCAGAGACTATTGTTACGGTTTGATTCACAAGGCCCCAAATATCCTATGTGGCGAGCAAATGTAAGGCCCCAACCCCACGCTGCCTCGAAATATATTAACACGAGGCTGATCCAACTGAACCCTTCCTATGGTCGAACTAATATGCTTGCCGGTCTCACCGAGCCACACTAACCCTCATGGGAAGAGCAGGCTCGCGAGTGGAGGAGATGCCACAAAAGGAGCTCAGCACGAAATTTCCCAAGCAATCTTTTTGATAAATGATTGATGTGACAATTCATTGTCTTCGACACCACTGCCTGCCTATCCAACCAAGTCCAAAGTTGCAAGTTAGATATTATGGATGCTAAAGATTATGGATGCTAAAGTGGTACTAGTATATAAGGCTTATGATTGATTGATGTCTAAAATTAGAGGCGTTAGTCACATGGATGAAGTCGCATGTCTCTTCATCCAATGACCCTCATTCTTCTTCTTATAGTATAAAAGTTCACACTTAGTGTCTTTTGAAGATAATACAAGTTTAGACTCTCAAACTATAACTTTGTCATATCACTGTTTTATTTATAACACCCCAATGCCGACCTCCTTTTTATATTAGATACTCACATTTAAAGCTTTTTCACGCTCATATATTTTCTTCTCTAATTGACTTAACCGTCGTAGTATGAGCGGCCAACTCCACCCCCACTAGAGGAGACCATGTGTGGCTAACGGTTTGTACAAGTGTGCAGGAACGAGACTTGAGTGGACTTGAGAGATCCTAAAATATGTTGGCCACGATTGGAGGTACATTTTTTGGGGTCAATACCAATTTTTATCGATCAAAATTTAGTAATGGAACTAACAAAGTAACACTGAAACTAAACTAAAGTTCACTTTTTTTTTTTTTGTTGAGTCAATTAAAGTTAATCAGACTGACAAATCCAAATCAAATTACTAGTGGAGATTTCAACGAAAGTTCAGGGAAAGAAAATAATATTAACCCAGTATCTTTTTTATTAACTAGGTACTTCGTAGAATGTTTTGTTATATGAATGCCAGTCTCTTTTGATCAAATTTTGAACGATTGTCCGGTTGGAATGCATTCAAATGTAACTTTTGGTGAATTTAAATAAATCAATAAATTTCAAGCGGATTACAGCCGCTCCTGCTCTGTTAAATCGTCTGTCTAATTGTTTCCCTTCTTGTTTCTGGATAAATACACCGATTCATCTCTCCATTTTATGTGAAAAGGGGATGGGGATCAACAAGACAAGATACATCAACTTAAATGGTTTCGACACAAATTATTCCTTTTATAATTCTAATGAGATACCTTCTACATGGATTATACCAATAAGAAATATGAATTAAACTCATCATTCCACTTAAAAATATAAAAGAAATCCCTTGTGTCACAAATAATTTATGCATGTGGTGATGCGAACTTCAAAGAAATAGATAAATATGAGATTCGTATTAATACCAACAAGTCTATGTAGAGGAACACTCAATTACTGGTAATATTCATATATAAATATGAAAACGATCCAACATTGGAACTAGAAATACAAAACAAAAAGTCCCCACCTGAATTACTCTAATAGCTATAATCATAAGAAAAATCAGACAAACCAACCATGGCAGATACAACCTGGGAAACAATGAAAATGCTTCCTCCAATTACTGTCAAGACCAGAATTGCAGAAATGGGATTCCTCAACAACTCCACAATAGGCTGAAAAACAGTGTATATAACTCCAGTACTTACTGTCAAAGCATACAGTGCATATCTCCTCATGTTGTCCCAAAAATCTTCCATCAATGGCCCTTCAGGGCCTAAAGCCAAAGCCTTGTGCTCATCAATTCCCATAAGAAAAATTGCAAGTCCCACAGAAACTGTCCCCAAAATTACAAGTTTTGAGTACCCTTCTGAGCTCTCTGGGAAAAACCTTTCTTTTGAGAAATTTTCTAGCTTGTGGGAATTTTGAAAATGGCTTGAATTTTTGGGAGGACTAATTCTTTGTCTGGGGATGCTTGTAGTTTTTGGAATATGTGATGAGCATACATTTTTTGTTGGGTATTTAAACTGTGATTTGGATTTGATTGGAACGACAAATGGAAGATTTGCAGTTGGAGTGCTTAGATTTGGATGCTTGAAATGGAGATTAAGCCTTAGAGTTTGCATTTTTGTGCACCTCTGAGATCAGAACAGGTTTCTCGAAATAACTCGGTGAACTGAATTGGATGGGTGGTGGTGGTTTTTATTTTGTTTTATGCCTTATCTTTTGAAGATTCAAGGGGCCTGCGGGGAGTATGGGGTGATTTTTGAGTGGTGGAATTGTCATAAACAACACTCATATCTAAGAGTTTAACAAGTCATTTCAAAATTAAGAAATAAAGTTTAAAAGTTTAAAAATAAGATATTATAAAATCTTATTTATGAAATAATTAATTAAAAAAATACATCAAGGTCACAAATTTATACAATTTGATCAAATTATCGAATTAATTGGTTGCAAATTATTTTTCGATCACAAAAAATGTTTTATGGTCATGAATTATTTTTGGATCACAAATCAATAATTTAATTGGTCATAAATTATTTTTCCATCACAAATAAATTTTTTTATAAGTCACAATTTACTCATCGATCACAAAATCAAAACTTTTATAGGTCACAACTAATTTATCGATCACAAATTATCAAATTAATTTCTCGATCACAACTTAATAAATTGTGAGTCATAATCACATTTTGTAAGTCACATTATTTATTAGTAAAAAATTAACCAATTTATTGGCACAAATACCATCCCATCCACCCATGACCACCATAACCACAACCTTCACCAGACCGTGCAAAATCACCATCACAGCAATGTAAAACCACCACCAAAGTAACCACAACACCAGACTCGAGCACAATAATCGCTACCAGATCGCGGCATCACCAAATAACCCCACTAGATCGCGAGTGTCGTGTGCACCACTTGTGACCACCACCACCACGGAACTACCTCAAAAACACAAAAATCACTTAAAAGACCACCACTTGTGACAATCGCCACAACCACCACCAACACAGCCTAACAATGCCATCACCACCAACGCTGCCCAACAATGAAAGCGTTGATGAATACTAAGTTCAAGTATAACCTAAAAATGTGGGAGTTAACATTAATGTTTGTGAACTTATATGTAAAGTTCAAAACTTGTGGATGCAACTTTATTCATAATTAAGGAATTGTGGGGGGTAACTAATTCTACAAGTTAAATTCTTTATACCTTATAAACTATAGAAGAGTGTCTATGAAGTGAAAATGTAGAAAATCCTTATACTAATTATAAGGATGATATATAATCAGTTCAAAGTGGATGAAATGGGTTGAAAGCCAATTATGACATTTGTTTGAATATGCAAGAACAATTGGAATATTTGAAGAACATTCATAAATGTCTTGTAATAGTTCAATATTGAATATTGAATACCTATGAGTCTGAAATCCACTAGTAAATGTGATTGACTATTGTAATGATTTGATAAAAATCTTCCAACCGAATTTGGATATTAATGTACAACGAATTTCACGTATTTAAAATACAGAAATCGTTACAAATTGTATTTTGAAAAAAAAAAAAAGATACAAATAGATATAAGTCTTCTTGTAATTGCAAAAATGCAAAAATCCTCTAATTAATGCTCTGAATGTTTGAAGACGATGAGACACGTGGCTTGAACCCTAGGCTTCGAGATTTCTTGAGAATTTGATTTGATTTGTCGAGGACTCCATTTGTTCGAAGCTTGAATTTTTGGGACTTGGGTTTGTATTTCGAAAACTTGGATTTCATTTTGATTTGACTTGATGGAGACTTTGATCTTCTTGTATTTGCTTGATTTGAAGAAGATTTTGATCTTCTTCGTATTGTCAGACTTAGAGTTGAGAGAATTTCTTCAGCACTTCTTAATTTTCTCTTGCAGTTTTCCTCCTCCTTTTGAAATGAACCATTGACCCTATTTATAGGGAAAATTCGTGGTCAATTTTGGCAATAACTCAATTAATTCAATTAAATTGATTATAATTGAATAATTGTGGATTTTAAGAAAAAAGTAGGTTGGACTTTTAGAAATCTTATGGGTTTAGTCGATTTTAGTTTAATTAGGCTAATTATTTAAATTGACCCAACCCATTATTTTTTTTTATGACTACAAATGTCTCTTCAAGATTTATTAATTTATTATAAAATAAATAATTAGTAAATCTTGATTTTTTCAATTTTTTTGATGTAATCGTTGTTCGATTATTTTTCCTGGACACTTTCTTTATGCTTGGGCTGCAGCCTATTTTGTCCGAGGTGTTTATGCTCATGGGGACAAAAGTTACGCTCGTCCTATAATCCGCAGATTCGCTGGCACGTTGAAT
>CAIGRO010140748.1:0-14710 GCA_903798355.1 Fraxinus baroniana | reverse complement strand
TTCAATCTCAATTAAATACAAAAAGGGCTAAATAAGTGTGTAAAAGCACACTTATCATCCTTCTATCCTCCTGAAGGGATAGCCTGTTTACGGGGATCAAAAGCTCCATCGTATTTCGATAATACTATCAGTTTAAAATGTCGAATTTTTTTTTTATAACCGTGGATGTTCGGGTCAGTTTGCATGCACCTCGACTAATCTCATGTGGCCTTAAAGTTTATGATCAGGTACTCACATCAGTGGTCCTGAGAAGACTCGAACTGATAACCATTGGAGAGCAAATTCAAGGTTTGACCAATTGACTACCCCTCAGGATTAATTTAAAATGTCAAAGTTGTTTCTTTAATATCTCTAAACAAATTGCCACGCCTTTTATTGTCCCTTTGGGCCTCAGAGTGAGATGGAGACCCCATTAGACGATGAGAGAAAATGGCAGGTTTTCCTCATATGCATGCTTTCGACTTTGATCTCTTCTTTCCTTGCAAGTGTCTCCAATCCTTAAGGAACCGCGGGGCTAGAGGTACCTACTGGTTCGTTAGAGGATGAGTTTGGGGTTAATGAAACATAGTGAGGTGCCCGTGGTGCCACCGTAGCCATGGCTACCCCCACAGCCATTTGTATCACGGCATTAACTTGTTCAAAGGAGCCTTGAGTTCCCAACTATTTTTTGCCCTAACTCAAGCCNTACCCCCACAGCCATTTGTATCACGGCATTAACTTGTTCAAAGGAGCCTTGAGTTCCCAGACTATTTTTTGCCCTAACTCAAGCCCGTAGAATATAAAACGATTTCTAATAGATGAATTAAAATGAATATTCTATCATATGAAGTTAAAAAAATCAATTTTAACGAAAAACTAAAAATTAAGCACATTCGTCGTCTCGCCTTCGAAACGAACCCATATAAAAAATTTCCTCAGTCGAATAACCAGATCGAAAAATTTCAGCCAGAACCTCCCTCTCCTCGATTCCACCTCCGTCCTCGTCTCTCTACACAGACGAAACTCTCATACACCTATCTTCCTGTTTTCCACAGTGCTCGTGGCCTGAAATTCTGGATAAGGTTAAGAGTTACCCCCGAAGAACCTCTTTTTGTCCAGCACATTTGAACGTCGTCGTAACGAAGAAAGGTGGATCTGATATAAAATAGCAAAATTAAGCAAAATGAGTGCGGATCTGGTGGCAGGGAACACACATGGAAATTTGGACGAGCAGATTGCTCAGCTTATGCAGTGCAAACCATTGTCGGAGCCCGAGGTTTTAACTCCTTTTAGATCTTTTACGAGTTATTGTAACTTTTCTCTCTCACATTTTTATGGATCTAATAGATGTAGTAGATTTAACAGTACGAAGAAATGTGCGATACTTGTTGCTTTTTGAGTATGATGGTGTTGGTCTTGTTATAGTATTAGATAGTGGTTTGGGGTTTTTTTGAGAGAGTCAAGATGAATGTGGTTACATTCTCATAAGATGCTACTTTCTTGATTGATGCAATTGTTTCGAAATGTTAATGTATTAACTTAAAAGTGAGACAATGCAGAAATTCTGCATTTGTGCATACCTGCAGATGGGGATTGGAAACACGTTTATTTTTTTTTTTTTTGGGATAATGCAGTAGGATTTATCATTCTTATTGGTGAATGTACGATTTAGTTTAGATTAGTTTGAGTTGTCCATGAAATACACAACCCAGAGGATAACCCTAGAGAACTGAAAGAGAAAGATGGAGGTTGGCCGCAGGAAGGGAAAAGAAAATCTTCTCAAAATTTTGATGTAGATATTTTATTTGTTTCACGTGGCATGGCATGTTAATATTTTAGCATATTGAGCGGAATTTGAATCTGTTGGATTATTGATCATTTGCTTGAAACCTTGCATTTATTGTACATCCAAAAAAGCCTCAGGCAGAAGACGTCAGCTATTGTGAAAAATAATACATGAAGGTTTACTCTTTTAAGCACACGAAAGCGCACCTTAGTTAAAATGTGACACCATTATGAAATTGCCAGCCTTCAAGCTGTTTCATGCAAGAGAATCTTCAATTGCAATGTTTTAAGAATAGTTTCTACAGGACAAATAAATCTTGACGCATTTTAATAAAAGTAAGTTGTGGATAGACTTCAAATATAGATGTATAATGATAAAAAAACCAATTAGTCACCCAACAATATCATTGTCTCATTTTAGTAACTGAATATTTTTAATCCTAAGATGGTCTCTGAAATTTCATTTTCATTTCAATTTAAGCACTTTGCTGCTGAATGAATAGAAATGATGATGTTGTTTGGAAAATTGTTTAGTTCATGTATTTATTTATTTTATTTCTGACTAGGAAACAGCTTATTTTGTTGGACAAGTCATCTTTTCTATTTTCATTTGTCTTTTACTTCTTTGCTTCTTGAAGTGCATCTGGAAAGCACAACTTGTCCAACAATGTCAGTTTATTCCTAGTTGGAAAAAAAATTAATGCACTAACAGAATTCCCATCCGACATCGTCATTTTTGTTAATTCAGTAGGACAGAGTGGGTAAACTGAAACAAAAATGAAAGTTTAGTGACCAGTTGGAGTCAATGATATAAGTTGGAGTTGTAACTATGTTTTAACCCATGTTTAGCACTTATTGGCATTAGATATAACCTACTTTTATACGAACAAACTTAATGATTTAGGGAGAGTTATTGAAAGACTTCAAAGATAACTTGTCTACATGAGAAATTGGTGTGGTACTGCCTTCATTAATTGGTTGTCCACTATCCGTATTATAGTTGCTTGACCAAGGTATCTTCTTATATATGACTTGAGGGAATGAGCTATAAAATAGCTTATAATTCATTCTTCGTGTTCTTTTATTATTTAGAGAAGATACTGAATGCTTCACAGGAAAATTAAAAAGTATAAGTTGCTTGGCAAAATTGTGCACCTCTGTTTTGCCCAGAAGTAAACAATTTATCACAATTAATTTTTCATTTTGCATGTATGAAATTTTATGAGCTTAGATCTTTGATATCTTTATTAAGGTAGATATGTGCATGACATGTTGAAAATCATTGATAATCATTTTTTTGTGAAGAAGTTGCAGTCTTTCATTAACCGCGCATTTTCCTCTCCTATGCACTCTGTGCTCATGTGTTTGGCCTTTCTTTAATGAAGAAGGAATAACTTTGACATTGTCCTTAATTATAACAAATAAGGAACCATGTATATTGATCTGGCCTTCTTGTTTATTGCTGTATTTATGTTGGTTATCGAAACTAAAAGTGGCAACTGTAGAATTGATCATATTTATCTTTTGTGGATGCAGGTTAGGACTCTATGTGAGAAGGCTAAAGAGATACTAATGGAGGAAAGTAATGTACAGGTATGCATTTCCATTTCTTTGTTTCGTAATAATATTTGGGTTACACATTAAAATGTGCAAACTAGACGATATGCTATTTACTTTTTTTACTGTTACATACATTATCATCAAGAGTAGGCCAAAATCTCAGACTCTAGCTATTTTTAGCTTTCTAGAAGTTACTAGAAACATAGACACTTTGAGTTCTACCATAATAACGACTCTTTGTAAATATTTTTTAAACCTTTCCACATGACCAGGAGTGACGATTATGAATTAGGTACATTGAAATGTGGCACATGCTCACTCTGGGTGCACTTGGATGTAAGACTTTAGATCATAAATAAATCTTTAAGCAAAACTGATATAGGAAATAATGGACTGGAAAGAAAATCAAAACTGCCGCACCTCTTTGCGTGACATGTTTGTTGAAGTACAATGATTTTGCTGTTGTACTCTTTCTACTGCTCCTAAAATTTACAAATGTATAAAGCAGACAAGTCCAAGTTGACTTTTTGATTGCTTGTTTTCCTTTTGGATTTCAGTCTTTTGCTTCTTGGCATCTTTTGCAGCTGTTAGGAAGAAATGAAAGATACCCCGGAATATGAATTATGTTAGTTAAACATAAATTATTAAAATTAACAGTGATCTATGCCTTAATCATGTCTCTTCTAAATATATCAAGTATACTTCTTGAAACATTGTGCCTATTTGAATTTTAAATTACTAAGAACATCATTTAATATTTCACATAATTATGAAGCACATGTCATGACTTATGGTAAAGTAGCTGATATTTCATGATTATGCATTTCAAATGTCATCTAGTAATTTGTTGTTTTTCTGTAGCACATGCAGGAACGTGTGTAATAAGATATGCTTTATTGATTTCTTTGCTTCTGCGATGCAGCCTGTCAAAAGCCCCGTGACAATTTGTGGTGATATTCATGGGCAATTTCACGATCTTGCTGAACTTTTCCGCATTGGGGGGAAGGTATCTTTTGTAGCCTATGACATTTCCTTTTTCTTTTTGTCTTGAGCTAGGGGAAAAGTGAATCTTTGAGATGGATCAAAGGAGGCGTTGAGGAAGAAGGTTGTCTTGTGATATCATAACAGGTTGAAGTGTGTCAAGCAATATATATGCTGGCATTGTTTGATGTATTCTTTTGAATGTTAACTAAGTGTTTTGTTGATCTTTTTCATGTGTTTGATAGAAATAAAAAGATTTGCTGCTAGGTATACTGCATTTTCCTCTTTGATGATTTTACTTTTATTTTGTTTATTTATTGTCAGATAATCGAGTTTTTAACACATGAGAATGACTCCTTTGTCATTGGTTGTTTTGCAATTTGTAATTTCTCTTTCGATAGAAAGCAACTATAGATAAGTCATATTTAAATGAGCAGAGATTCTATTACAATTGATTGGATTGGACATAATCAGAAATTTAACAACGTCAAGATTTTTTTTCCCCTAATCAGAATTTTTTGTATGCCACTTTTAACACTATTTTTGTATTTATGAAACTCAAATTACCACACATACAAAGAAAAGAGTAAAAAGAGCTGGACATCATCTTATGTTGAAATATTCTCAAGCTTGGATATTCAATTTTTTCTAACATATGGATTCATACTTGCACATGTCAATGATTACATGCTCATAGTCTATGAGTTAGGATCGTTGGATGGAAGAGTTTTGGTGACTGGTTGTACTGAAGCTTGAAGTTGCTCTGACCTTAACTCCAGTACTTTAAAATTGTATCTCCAGTAAATTTTCTCCCTATTTGTATTCATCCCCCAGGCCCTTTCTGGACCCTTCTTTGTGAATTTATTTGACATAAATACAGAAGCAGGTCTTTATCTCTGAATGCAATTCGAAATAAGATCTCAGAAAGATGGGACCTATATTTATGCTTTGTCAATTCGTTGCTGTAGTTCTGGTTCCTTTTTGTAAACCAAAATACTAATGGTTTTGGGAATATTTCCTCTTGTGAGTTCATAGAGCATGTCTTCTTTTAGATTGTCTAATTCATTGAAGTGTCAACTCCGTTGAGTTCATTGTCTTCATGTTTAGCTGTTTCTTCAGTAAATTTATGTTTAGACATGCCTACGTGTAAGGAATGCACCTTCAGCATTCTAATGCAGTTCAATTTTCCTATTGACAGTGTCCAGATACAAATTATCTATTTATGGGAGACTATGTAGATCGTGGGTATTATTCAGTTGAAACTGTCACTGTAAGTAGAAGCTAAACCATAAATATATGTTGCACCACCACAACTTTGGTTTTATAATCGGGTTACAATACTTAGCACCTCTTACCCTCTTCATTTTCGCTATTTTCTTTATCATCTCTCGGATATATCTGATTATATGAGAGCCTTGGTAGTTTGCATATTAGTAATGAATTCATCAGTGACATAGTGGAAGACATCAAGACACTAATATGTTTATTTCATGCAGCTTTTAGTGGCTCTGAAAGCGCGTTATCCTCAAAGGATTACCATTCTTAGGGGAAATCATGAAAGTAGACAGGTATTAATTTATTTCTTCTGCCCTTTTTGATGTAAGTGAAAAACTTTTGATGTACACTTTTTTATTTTGACATCACAGTGATGAAACGAAGAATGATGATATGTCACGACTTATTGCTAAAAACTTGATGTGATTGAAATTAATCGCTTCACAACTTATCTATTAATGCATGATATTATATGACAGCTGCATGGTTCCCGTTCTCTTGTTGATTTTGAGGTGTGCCTCCGCTTGTGTATGGGGTTATGATACCTGCAATTACGATGTAACACATGTTGAATTTCTTGAAATTTTTTTGTTGAGCATGTAACTGGTTAAACTGGTTTAAGCCTATTTTTGTTTTTATTTTTAAAATTAGATTTGAGCTTGCTTTTGTGGGTTGTTTGGTAAATGACAGACAGATCATTTTGCACGAAGTTGAAGTCAAAAGTGAGGGGTTCATCAAGCTTAAGCGGGTCCTAAACGTTTATTTTAGCTGTTATTTAATACTGTACTTGGTCTGGTGTTATTGTTACCTCGTCAATTCATCAAAATTTTCTGTGTTTCCCTCTGTTGTTGGGGAACCTTGGAACTGTATTATTGAAGGAATTAATGTTTGTATCATTCTTTGAAAGAGTTGTTCAAAGCTTTTTGTGTTGAGGTGCACCTCACATGACACTATTATTAAACACCTTAAAGTTTACACTGTGTGCCATTTCTCCACGGCTTATGTCCCTATTTACTGAGTCTTAGACCTTGGGGTGGCTAAGGCATGATTCTTGTCTTTTTTTTTTTTATTCTTTTTTTTTTTCAGGCTTTTTGTTATTGGTATCAGCTTTTTTGGTTGTTTTTTGTATGACATAGAATGTTATACGGTGTTTTGCTGTTTTCTTTTTCTTTCTTGTATTCGTGTAGTTGTTTTATTATAGATCTAAGATCGTTTATGGTTTATTATGAGCATATTTTTGTAATTTTATGTTCTTTTGAATTATTTTATTAGCTTCTCTTGAGACTTGTGCTTCGAAATGCCATGGTGCTTACAAACCGACCTTAAATAGGTGAAATGCTTTGGTACCCGATTGAGCCTTTTTAACATTGTTATCACTATGCCATGACTTGGCATTTTATTTCTTTAATTTTTTTTTTCTTGTTTAGTTGATTTAATGTCATGAGCTAATCAATTTTGAATGCCAAAACTAAATATTAGTTTCTTCTGCTTGTAGATTACGCAGGTCTATGGATTTTATGATGAATGCCTGAGGAAGTGAGTTCTTGATGTCCTGCCTGATTTTTGATTTAAACTAGATTTATATTACCATCATACTACTGATTTTTCTTTTGAATTTAATTGCACTGCATCCCCCATTTCTTCTAATAATTTACAGAGGACAAATTAATTTGGGTGCTATATGTTTCATATTCACTAAAATACTATCTATTGAGGTTGTCAGATAATTGTCATCGTTAATCTTCCTTTCGTGTTACAGCAAACTGAAAGTATTGTGCGTTAAAGAAAAACCTATGCATAATACTAATGTTTTTAGCAAAACACTAGTTGTAGAGGGTATAATATAGCAGTTCATCAGAAAAAATATCTTAAATCTTCTTGACTTGTCAGTCTGAACAAAACCTGGGATGTTAAAATTCAAATTACGAATTTGACTAGCCCTAGTGGCTGAAAGTGCAGAGACTTCTTGTTAGAAAATTCTCAATGTCAAGATGTTCTTAATAGCATCACCATGATATATTTACCCTGGGGTAAACATATATTTGCATGCGTGTAGCATAGATTCATAAATAGATGAAATCATACTCATGTCAAATATCCTATACGTCAACTTAGTTACATGATGCTCTTGCATGTAATTAAGAAAATTCTGATTTTTTGAAAGGTGAAGATGACAGGGAAGCTTGTGCAATTATATTTAGCGTCAGATAGAGTGCACAGCTGAACAATAATATGTAATGGACAAAGCTCTTGGATGTGGGCTGCAGATCGTAGTTGCTAAGTCTGCCAGTACTCTGGGTATAGCTAGGTTTAAATGACTTGGATAGTAATCAGGTGCATTGTGTTGATCACAATCCTGCCCACTCACTTGCATATAAACATGGACATGCGGCTCATATGATTTACATTCTTTGCTAGACTGCAGGTTAGACTAAGTGAAATACAAATTTGACTTGGAATTTTACCCAAGTTACCATTCCCTGATTAGGGTGCTATATGCATAATTCTAAGATTATGTAAAATTGCATACTGAATTTCTAAATGCAATTTTAATACCACGGGTCTTCTAGACACACTGTATAATCTGAGTTCTTTACACAAGTCTGTTCATACCTTTTTCTTGGCATTTTGTCATTAATAAATTGATATTGCTGTTTGATGTATAGGTATGGAAATGCTAATGTTTGGAAGACTTTCACAGACTTATTTGACTACTTCCCTTTGACTGCATTGGTTAGTAAAATTTTCTGGTAACTTTTTAATGTATTCTGTTTTCAATAAATTAAAGTCCGTCCTTATAATATCTGTGAAAAGTTAATTGCTGATTATTACCATCTACTTTCCTGTAAAGGATATCGCATGCAATTTGCTATATTGGCTGACTAAAGTGAAAAGGTATAGATATTTGTAAATCATGCTCCATAAATAAGACTAATCCCCTGTTTGAGTCATATTAAAATTTTCATTTTCATTCTTCTACTCATTTTTAACCACGCATTCTTCAATAAAATAATATTTTCTATCACATCAGTAACTTTTCCTTCTTTTTCAACTACATATTCTCCATCAATCTACCTTTTCGATTGGTTTCTAAGTTGTAGCCTTCAACATTATACATATTTGGCCCCTGTTTGGGCCACATTTTTATTTTCATTCTCATTCTTCTACTCATTTTCAACCACACATTTTTCAATAAAATAATATTTTCTATCACATCAGTAACTTTTCCTTCTTTTTCAACTACACATTCTCCATCAATCTACCATTCCAAAATACATTCTTCCAAAATAAAATGGTTCAAACACACCCTAAATTGCTAGTGTCCCCAACTATACCACCTTGTGCACTTTTATCCCCTATCTCTATTTCTTGGCATTCTTACACTCAGCCTTCTATAAAATTAGTGGTCCCGGTTTCCAAATTGACTCTTTTAAGTGTAGAAAGACAAAATTACCCTTCAATCAAATAGAAAAAGAAACAAATAAATTGAAATTAAAACTCTATCTCCCTCACCCTTCCCTTCATTCTCCTTACTACAAACACGCACATTCCATCAGTTCTCTACCTCCCCCAAGCCCCCAACTACCACCGTAGAGGTTTGTGTCCATTGCCGAAGGCGAAGTATTTTTAACAGATCCGGAGAATACAATGATAAAATGAACATCCTTCAGTAATAGCCAGATCCATCATCCCTTGCCCTTCTCTTTCTTCATTTCAAATCATCTGCTATTTCGTCTGGAGAAAGCTTCGACAATACTCACTCTGAAGCTCATTGAACTATATCCATTTGCAGTGAAGAATGAACCAATCGCCTGGGCACCGAAACAACCATTTATCCATTACAATGTGGTTGTGGGTTAGGTTTTAATAATTAATTGATGGAAGAATTAAAATATATATCAGCTCCACCCAATAATTAATTGATGGAAAACATAAAATATATCTGAGCTCCACCCACCACAAATTTTATTAACATAGATCTGCGTTGAACATTGAACCAATCACCAGGCACCTAATCAAACCATTAATGCCATTTATTTCGTTTTGTTGTCGTCAATGTATCATCTTTTCATGTTCCTTCTATTTTTGCTTTCTTTTGCTATATGAAAATCGGCCTGCCTCTTTACGTTAAAATTTTAGGAAGTTCACGAATTAATAATTAGCATTCTTACTTTTCCTTTCAGTTTCATTTCATTTTCTTGTTTGATCGTGTCAGGATTCTTTTCACGAGCTGAAACTTCTTTGTTTTTTATGGGGAATTTATTCAAGGATTGAGCTTTGTTTAAACATCCATTATGGTTTCTGAATGTCTTTGAAACATCAATTGTGGTGGTGGGTGCTTCTTGGGGTAGGGTTGGCGGCAGGGTGCTGCTAGGGATGAAAATTGTCGCCTGAGAAGACAGTTCTTTTTTCATTTTATTAGTTTCGTTCTATTTTTTATTTTATTTTGAAGTTCAGTGTATGTTTGTCTTTCTATACTCACTTAACAGCCGTTTTGGATGGAAACTGTCAATAGGGATGGAGGCTGCTAATTTATGAAAGGTTATGGGTAAGAATATCGAAGTATTAGAGGTTGGGAGTAGAAGTGCAAAAGAGGGTATCTATTGCAGACAAAAGCTACAATTTATTTAGCCTTTAATAAAAAATCAAGTTAATTTCATTGTCAGACGATGATAGTTGTAACACGAGAATGGAGAAATATGCTTTCTTTTTAAGTTGAAGGAATAAAATTGAATAAATTCAGTTTCATTTTATTGTAAGTTTATTTTGCTTGCAAGTTGATTCTGATAGTGTTCTGATCAATAGGTTGAATCGGAAATATTTTGTCTGCACGGTGGGCTGTCCCCCTCTATCGAAACCCTTGATAATGTAAGAAACTTTGACCGTGTTCAAGAAGTTCCACATGAAGGTCCCATGTGTGATCTTTTATGGTCTGACCCTGATGATCGATGTGGTTGGGGTATCTCCCCCCGTGGTGCGGGATACACGTTTGGCCAGGTACCTTCATCTATTTACTGGAGGTTTTTGTTTCCATTTCTTATTTAATGTAATCAGTTCCATGGACTGTCTACCTATTGCAGGACATATCAGAGCAATTCAATCATGCCAACAACTTAAATCTAATTGCTAGAGCTCATCAGTTGGTTATGGAGGGATACAACTGGGCCCATGTAAATGTTTACTTGTAGTAATATTTAACCCATTTATCACTTGCACTATAAGTTGAAGAGGGTTGTCATGTTCAAAATTGACTTAAATCTCAGGAACAAAAGGTTGTCACAATTTTCAGTGCTCCAAATTATTGTTATCGTTGTGGGAATATGGCATCCATTTTGGAAGTTGATGATAACAGAGAGCATACGTTTATACAGGTTCCTTTCTCTCCCTCCTTTCATGTGTGTGTGTGGCTACCCTATTTTGACATTTAATTATCCTCGAGAATCTGTAACAATGAAATATCAGTTGTTGTGTGATCTTTTCTCTGTATTTTGGTGCAATGTGGGTTAATTATCTGAGTGGCTTGTGATTTGACTGTTGCAGTTTGAGCCAGCTCCAAGGAGAGGGGAACCTGATGTAACTCGGAGAACTCCTGATTATTTCTTATAGAGCAATTGACAGTAACTAGCTCGTGTTTTGATGCGATGGTCCAATTCTTGTGTTTACATGTCCTTTAATTAAAGCTTCAAGTTACTAGGCCTTTTTGATGGCGTTGTGCAGGTGAAGAAGCGTTGAAAGTTCAAAAGTGGTTGGGGTTCTCTCCTAGCAATCAATGTTATATTCTAACCCATGCAATGGTCCTTGGAAGCGGAAAAGGGGGTTGGTTGAATCTTTTAATGTATTGTTTCATATAATGTTTTGATATTCTTCTTGTTCTTCCTTTCATTTAAATTTTATTAAATATTCTGTAAGTTTGCGCTCTATTTTTCTCGTCACTGCGACCAATTTGTTCTATAGAAGTAATGGAGAATTCTATTAATTGCTAGATCATAATTTTTCTCCTTTCAAACCAGAATTTAGTTGCTTTAGATCTTTCAGTGTATCTGGTAGTTCATCCGAACGGGGTAAACATTGTATTTCTGTGGCTATTGAGTCGGGACTGTGAGCCTAGAGAGCTGGTCGAATTCACCTCTCCAGATGGATTTATCCCTGGCCCTTGTCATTCATGCCAAGCCACCCATTATTGCTAGCAAAGCAACAACGGGCATGGACTTGGAAAGGTCCAGGTAAATTGTCAATGTCTTGTACAGCAATTTAAACGTGTACTCAAAATTGAGCGGCTCTTGAGGTAAAAATCTGTTAGATTCTAATGCTTGGTTTTGTAGAGGCAATAAATTTGTGGGCCATTTCCATGTAAACGGATAGTTTTGAAGAAAGGTGAAGAAAATTGAATTAGAATCAAAGAGCAAGACTGCTTTGTTGTCGACATTGACATAGTGAAGCACAATGCACTAGTCATCTTTGTTTATTTCCCCTTAAAAAGTGTAATGGTCCACGTGAATCGCGAGCCACCAACTTCTTGGCCAACTCGTCTAGGAGTTTATGTTGCCGACCACGGCCTTGTCGTACCTAAATAGCTCTGAATGGCTCAGCTCAGTTTAATAAGTTTGGTGTTTGTTTGACTTTGTTTTTATGGAAATTGTCCAAAAAATTTAAAACAAAGTGGAAAACGAGAAAACAATTTCCTTAAAAAGGTAGAATTCAAGTGCGTGAGGCAATAAGTGGGAAAATGAGTTCTTGACAAAAAGCTGTCTATCAAACAGCAAAAAGCATGGAAATTGAAACATTTTCCCACTTCTCTAGGAGATCGCGGTAATTTCGAACTGTGAGTAGACTGCCAAATTTTTAGTATAATTTAAAGTCGACAATGTGAATTATGTTTTATAATCTATCATTGCGTTTAATCTATTATAGGAGAGTTGATTAGTCTTACTAAAGAAAAATCAAAGCATGAAATTCAAGTCTTTGGACCATATATATCATGATATTTATCTATTATAAGAATATTAAATAAATAAAGAGGGATTGGAGCAAAAGAAATATATAAACAGACTTGCTATTGTAGTCAAAAGAATAATTTTCCAACCCCAAAAAAAAAGAAGCTAAAAATGGGTTACGCTGAATTTGCATTTTCTCTCCCTTTGTCCCTAATATCTATCTATATATTATGTTCCATCTCTGCCGTTGGATACCCTATCAACGTATGGCCGAAGCCCACGACCTTTCACTGGACCAGCCCACGGGCAATCCTACTCTCCCCCAGCTTCAGAATCTCAAACCCTTACAACCGTTACCTAACTGCCGCCGTTAACCGTTATCTCCGTCAAGTCTTGACGGAGCACCACCAGCCCCTGATTAAACCACCACTCAACTTGACGTCAGCACCGCCGCTTCAGTTGTTGATCATAATCATCACTGACCTTACCTCGCCGTTGACTCATGGCGTCGACGAGTCCTATAACCTCACAATCCCTACCTCCGGATCCACAAACGCCACCCTCTCCGCCCATACTATATGGGGCGCAATGCGTGGACTGGAAACTTTTTCTCAATTAGTGTATTCAGAACCCTCAATTGTCGCTTCCGGGTTGTACATTTCCGACGTACCACTTTTTAAGCATCGCGGGATTGTACTCGACACATCGAGAAATTATTACCCAGTGGAGGATTTGTTGAGGCTGATAAAGGCAATGAGTATGAATAAAATGAATGTATTCCACTGGCATATTACGGATTCGCAATCATTTCCACTGGTGCTTCCGTCGGAGCCGGAGCTGGCTGGAAAAGGAGCGTACAGTGAAGATATGAAGTACTCGATAGAGGATGTGAAGCTGGTGGTGGAGTTTGGGATGGAATATGGGGTTCGAATTGTGCCTGAAATCGACATGCCCGGTGAGTAAACTTTGTCGACTATGCGCATTTTTCAGTGCCGGAAAATAAACGCGTTTGAATGTTTATTATTATGGAAAATTAATGCGTTTGGCGATTTCAGATAGTTGAAGATAAAGAAATAGATATTCTGGGGAAATGGTGTGGAGGAATGGGATAAATAACTTATTGTTGATATCAATTTTTTTAATTTTTGAGTAATTTTTGAGGTGTCCCCTACAAAATGAATGAACGTTCGGGTAATCTACTCGACCGTTAGAGATGAAGGTTTGTTTTTGCTACAATCGAAACTTAAAAAGTTGGTAGTGAGTCGAGATATACTGATATTGTAAAACGGCACAATATTACACGTTTTGATAAGTGTTTGGGTATTTGTATGGAAGTTTGGGAATGAATTTGCGCGTCACTTCAATCATGAGTTGATGTTGCCTTAAGATGTGTGCATACATAGGTGAGTTTTTAATGGTTGAAATGGGAAGTGTGTTAGATATTTTCTCACGTCGTACTTGACCACCGTCTTGTTGAGGCTTCTAATTGGTTGGTAACTTGACTTTGCATACAGTTTTGAATTATTCTACTTGTACCGAAAAGTTTGACAACTTTGTTCTACATGTGGCGTTTTGTCAAAAAAATTGTCAAGTTTTTTGGTACAAGTAGCATGGTTGTACATTATGAGGATAAAATGGCAATGAATGTAATGATTGCCGCTGCCAAATGTTTCTTATGCTGGTTAATTTGGCAGTGAATATAATGGTTGCTAATGCTGCCAAGTGATGTTTCTTCCTGGGGAAGGGACGTCAATGCCTTCGAGGTCCAAATTGAGAGGGGACCTTGCCACATTCGTGATATCCTTAGTTTGAACTTCGAAATAACCCTTCCTATCCTATTTTTCGACATCTTGCCTTTGAATTAGACTCAAGACGCTGCCTAAAATGTAGGTGCCGTAGTTCTAAATCAACTTGAGATGGGGTGAACATATGGACATTTTGATGTGGTGCTCCACATCGGCCGAATCTTTACTAGTGAGGGCTATGGAACAAAGGATTATCCCGGACCTACACCGAGGTATTGACAGTGAGTAATGCAAACATTGGTGAGAATCCAATACCTCAAAAACATAAGGGTTCTTATGCGGCTCATTCTTCAACATGCATGCGGTCAGAGACCTAGCTCCTTCCACTGCTTGGGAGCTTACGAAAACAATCAACCATATTAATATATAAATTACAAGAAGAATAATAGA
>CAIGRO010140737.1:0-13485 GCA_903798355.1 Fraxinus baroniana | reverse complement strand
TTAAGCTATATTCCACATATTTATTTAACAATAATTCATGATTAAGCGTGTAAAACGCACTTATCACATTGCCTCCTAATAATGTATAAAACTTGTGCATATCATGAAGATAGAAGTCATGTTTTGCATTTTCGTTCCGATCCAAATCCTCTTCCTAACTCAACCATCCAGGTTATTTGCCATATTACAATATCCGTTCATTTGAACCACCTATAGAATTTTATAATTTCAAACACATCACACGTACCATCTTTTGTTGTAATACCTATTGTCGAAATATAACAATAACCGTGCATTGCACAGGCAAAACGCTAGTAATAAGAAAAATAGGATAGCACTCAACAATATTTAAGCTATATTCCATATATTTATTTAACAACATTCATGATTAAGCGTGTAAAACGCACTTATCACATTGCCTCCTAATAATGTATAAAACTTGTGCATATCATGAAGATAGAAGTCATGTTTTGCATTTTCGTTCTGATCCAAATCCTCTTCCTAACTCAACCATCCAGGTTATTTGCCATATTACAATATCCGTCCATTTGAACCACCTATAGAATTTTATAATTTCAAACACATCACACGTACCATCTTTTGTTGTAATACCTATTGTCGAAATATAACAATAACCGTGCATTGCACAGGCAAAACGCTAGTAATAAGAAAAAATAGGATAGCACTCAACAATAGTATTAAATAATCAATGATAATAATAAAATGATAACTTGATGATCAATTAAGATACCATTGGCTGTCTTACTATCATTTCAAAACAAAGAATTCCAATAATCTTTAAAACTTAATATATATTATTATGTTAACAATAATATCAAACTCAGCAAGTGCCCTAATAGTAATGATTCCAATAATGTTTAAGGATAGTCACAGGTTTAACTCCCTCCTCTCTATTACTATTAATTTTGGTAAAAATTGTAAAATCGTAGAACTAAAAATATATGAAGTGCAAGTTAAGGAATTGAACTAAAAACATCTCATAAGAATTTACAAGCACTAACCAACTCAACTGAAAGAGGTGCTTGAAAATGAAATGAAATAACAGTTATATAAACTAAAAAAATTATCTATTGACCAAAAAAATAAAGTTCCTGACGGATCCAGCACGGGAGGCCTCGGGGACTTGTTGGGTGTTGGGTTCGTCCCTGTCCTTACTTGACTATTATCCCTACTAAAATGTTGACACCTCACTTTTTCGTATTAACGAATAGTAGAACGTTAATTCGAATGTAATCTCACTTTTTAGTATACTAACGTTAATCCGAATGTTATCTCACTTTTTAGTATACTATGTGATGTCTTCTTGCTAACAAGAGTAAGATACCAACATTTAGTGAAGAGAGCCAAATGGAGACGCATCCCAACTCACAATAGACAGTCACTTATTTCCTCAAATCTACCTGGTAGTTCACTTGTATCATGTAATAAATAATTATAGGACCACATTTTTATATTTTTGGTTTTGCAGAGCATATAAGAATCTATTTTTTGAGTTACCACCAAATCTTGGCTAGCTAAGGCATAGTTTGATAAGTGAAAAACACCTCCAATAAATTAAAAAACACACGTTGCCGCCATATAATAAGATACAAGGTTTTGCAACCTCGGTGTCAATGTTGTGCCCTTTGCCAGCAAAAAATTACAGGGCACCCAAAGTTTCCTTCAATTTTAAAGAAATGTACAAGAACGAACCAAACCTTGTGTTTCTCAATAATGTGACATCAATGGCCTAACAGAGAAGATTAAATAACCTCCCGTTTGCAGAGACAACTTCGTACCATTCTTTGGTTCTACTAGTTTTGGTGCCAGTATATAACTACAGGTGAAGAGACGGTTGACCATGAAACCACAAAAAAATAAATAAATAAATAAATAATCATTATAATGATAGACATTCTACCCTGTCTGGAACACTTCTAGGCATTGGAAGTGCAGTAACGTATCTCTGAGGGAAAGTTTTCTGAGTATTTGCCATGACATAGCTCATCAATGCAGTGTCTGTATTATCAGTTTGTCCCCGACCATGGAATAAGGCAAATCTATTGATGACAGAAAACTTATCCAGATCTTGAACTTCGACTTTCAGGTCCAGTATTGATGAACTATTATACAGTCTGCAACATGATAAAACAGCATTTAAAACATCAAAGAACACACAAATATGTGAACAGCTCAGGTATGATGCATCCAAAGATACACTAGCAAATTTAAGAATAATATAAGATACATCATATTCTGCTATCTACGACATAACTGCTGACTGCAAACCAGAAAATGAGTCTTTGCAGCGTTAAGAGAACAGGTGGAAGAATATAGTATACTGCATCTTTTCTTTAAGGTTGTGTTTGCTAACTGATTCATTGGTATGGAGTCGCCATAGTTGAATACCCATGCTTCCTAACATGCCTCTCGGACTCACTTTATTTCCACAAGCTAATACAGCATGTTTGACATGCAGAATTAAAAAAATGTGATGCACCAAAGTTTTTGTATCAAATACTCCAATCCAAATAAAAGATCAATCCAGACATGGAAATAATAAATCCAGATTCCATCGACCATTCTGTAGTCATTTCCAATTCAGTTCCCAACATTTTGCTTCCACTAAAATCAGTTCCTGCTAACCAAAGACTGTCCAGTAATAGTATTTAGTTCTAAAAGACAATATAAGTATAATCCTCAAAGTATGGCTGGTTTCTGTTTCTCAGGTCTACATGCACATCCCCATGTCAATTACATACTCTATGAAGATTCCCTTAAGCTACTTTCTATATATACTAGATGGGGCGGTCTTATTCTTCAGACATCTATTTCCAGTTTCTTTGAAGAAATAAGACGGTGACCCTAAGACTCTAGCCAAATAAATAAATAAAATTGTGGGATGGCCATCTGTGAAGAATTCTCCATGTTAATGCAGAAGGTACGACTATATTAAGCTTTAAACTATAGACTCGATAGGCATACATATTCATTTGTCTCAAAACATGTTCTGAACATTAAACCAGAGATAAATATTAGAAAAACTTCATCTGAGATACCTTACTATAGTTGTTTTATGATTTATTAAATTTAACTTTCCCAAGTCACTGCAAAATGTTTATTTTGAATATTATTCAAACTGATACATGTAGAGTGCTTGAGTTTCTTAAACAAGGAGAAATTTGTAATTGATGACATCTAGAATAAGCTTAGTACAGAAGCATGCAGTTCCATAATGTTAAACAGGACTCATTTTCACTAACCCTACAGCTAAGTACTGAAGGTTGACCACAATATCCGGCTATTTACCTCTAAATATTACACATTTAATGATGCTTTCCTCCTTACATGGCATAACTCAACAAAGCGTTATCCCGTACTTATCTAGAGTTGGTACATGGATCCTCATTTTTCACCATATCAAGGGCTCCTACTTCCATGGCTCATTAGCAAAACTAAGATCTATCTGAACAATTTCAGATATGGATAAAATCACACAGTTATTAAGCCCCAACATTGTTGGAACAAAAGATCGAGACTGATGAAAAGATGTTACCTTAAGAATTCATTTTCTAGCTTCCTCATTCTATCCATCAGTTTTTCAATAACTTCTGCAAAATGCTTGTCTCCATTCCTGCTTGATGGTGAGCCGTCAGCAGCAAGCCTACAACACAATTTACAAATTGAGCTTGTCACTCAACTGAAAAAAATTCCTACACAACTACAACAAATTCAAAAATATCAAAATTTTGACATGATAAATCAGTTTCTGAAAATATTTGAGTAGCTCTTACAAGTTTATTCCATTACAATCCATATCTGAACAACTTGCGCAAGAAACTGCACTGCATGCATCGCATAGTGCCATCCTAGAGATGAAGTAAGCCACACTTTTATAATTTGAACTGGCATCAGCAGAGAATATTGCAGTGGATGGAGGATGAAACAGTTGTTGCATAAGCTGTGTTGTCAAGATCAGCCTTCTTTTTGATATATGCATTGGTGGTCCATCTTCAAATAATTCAATATCATCTTCAACCTAACACCAGAAAAGAAGACAATGAATATAGCGAACCCTGAAAATTGAAGTTCAGGAACAAGGAAGAGCACAGCTAGAAACACAATTATACCTTTTCAATTAGACGATTTGCTGCTTTTGCCCATTCTACTTCTGCTAAACTGCAAGCAGTAAAATTCATGACAATAGAAACAAAATGTTACAGTGAGTGAGAGAGAGAACTTGAACACCACAAGAATCACATTCATAATAAGAAGAGACAACAACAGAAAAATGATTAAACGAGGATAAAACAGAAAAACTGATAGTTATCGTAACCACCTGTGAATCTGAAGATTTTTTGTGTGAAGTTCAGAAGTAGCACTCTTCCGCTTCTTGTGCCCGGTAGCTACTGTGGGTGCGGAATTTTGGATGTCATCAACTCCACCTGTATCAACAGTGGCATCAGTCCCATGCTCCATCAGACTAAGTGCATGAAAATTACTGGAAGACTTCCAAAGAGTACGTGGTGGTTCTGCAGTTCTTAAAGGGGTGACTTTGTGTGGCATTAGCCCATTTTTAAAAGTTCCATACTGATTGAACCAGGTTGGAGCCATCTGAGGACTAATATGATGTTGCTCAACACTAACGGAAGCTGTAGTATTACTAAGATAGTTGCTCTGTGAAACATCTTGACCAAAACCACTTTTTGTAGCTGTATCTCCATATTGAGAAGATAATTTACTTTCCAATAAGTCAGCTGGCTCTCCAGAAGAAAATGCAGTATTAGAACCTAATGAATCTCCAATATGAGCATTGTGTTCATTTGACTGCTCTGTGTTCAAAGCTACTTGATGAACACACGGACCATTATCTGGTCCTTTCATTCTTTTTGAGACCCTATTGTTTGAATCAGTCTCTGCATCCTTCATGGCTTGCTTTTCATTTAGTAAGGAGAAATTTTGATGAGAGAAGCTATTTGGTTTCAAAGATTGACCAAAGGCTTCAATATCCTTTTGTTTTGGAGCACATTTTGCATGAGAATCATCAGACGGATTCTTGATGGAGGCTGCATTTCCTAGTTGCTGACCTGAATTTCCCTTCAACCTTTCCTCTTCCCCACTGATACCTCGAGAGTTCGTAGGAATTGCACCAAACTCAGAAGGTAAACTCCTTTCTTTTCTCACACCATGATCACCTTGAGCCAGGGCAATGGAGGAGCTTGATTCCACAATATTTGGCAGGGAAGACTCTGCAAAATTTGATGACACATTGTGATATGGAGCAACGTAAGTATTTTTGAGTGTAGGAACTTCGGCCCACATATTACGCCCGATTTGTGCAGAAGCACCATGTTGCAAAATGCCAGGCCTGGAAAAAGGCTGAGAAGAAGGCACGTGATCCTTGGCTGACATTGTTAAAGATGACCCTCTTTCTTGTGGATCATTAGTTCCAGTTCGTTGCGATGTATCATCCAATGAAGCCGGATTATCATGTGGAGTGCTGCCAGATACATCAGGTGAAAAGGCCTCTGCAGATCCATTTTGAATGGAGAGGGAAGCATTCTTATCGAAAGACAAGTCAATATGTCGAGATCTATGTCCACGTGTCCTAGTTATATGTTGATTTTGAAGATGACTTCCTGAATAGGGAAAAGTGGAATTGAGTGCAGAAGAAGAATTTGAAGGAGATTCAGATTTGATATCTTCAAATTTAATCTGGGAATGTTCATAAGAAAAAGGAAATGATTGAACTGAGGGTGTAGGAGCCATCAGCTGGTCCTTCTCCCCAATTTCTCCAGCGGCATGACTAGAATGCAAGGAGTTAAAAGTATGTTGAGCATTCTGAAAAGACAATAAACGGTCAGGTATCTGCATGCATTGAGATGGAGGACCAAGTTGTAATCCAAATCCTTGAGAGGCAGAAGACTTCGTATTTTGAAGGCGACCAAACATCCAATCCCAGTTTTCTGCTTCAGGCAGTTGGGATGGTTCATTGCGTTTTGAAGAATCAAACTGTGTCACAATACCTTCCCTCGATTGATCCACCTTGTGAAGAAGATCCAGCATTGTTTGACTGGATAGAACATATACAGTTCAAGAACAGAGAATACTGCAAAAATTCAACGAACATATATGAATAATGAACTACCTTGATGGAGAAGCCTTGTTTGATGTGTGTGTATCCACAGATCTGCCGTGGCCAGGCTGGTTCTCAATGGATGGCCCCTCATCAAGGCTTTTACTGTCTATTTGAAGATCGGAAGACTGCCCCTAAAATATGAAGAATTTTGGACTTATCAGTGATAGTGCGTGTATACATAAATGTTGTTTAATGTCACAACTTACCTTTTCTATTACTACAGAATTCTCTTGAATCTGACCCAGAAACTTTGACCGCTCCAACTCGTTAGTCTGTGAGGTCATTTGCTGTACATGGGTAGGTTGCTTGAAACTGTAGGAAGGTTCAACATCCACATCCAAGTTTCCCATGGGATGATACCGGAACTTGTGAGGACTGGAAACTTTTCGGCCACGCTCATTAATTGACTTTTGCTTCTCTGTGGCCAGAGATCGAGAATCACTACCACCTGACATCCAATGTCCCGTAAAACCAGCAGAAGTGTACAGAGATAAGTTTGACTGATGGCTGTCATTTGAAAGATCTGAATTCTCCTTCAGCTCATAATTCTTCATCTCATGTCTTTCAACTGCATCCTTATTGTCTTTGTTAACCTGGTGCAGCATTCTCCCCAAGCCATCACTCCCCTGGGATTTAACCACAGAGTTGGCATTCTTCCATTGATAACCTAAATAATTATTTTGAACAAATGGACTGGTTTCTTCATCAACCCTTGAGGTTACTGAGTTAGGTACTAAAGCAGCATCACTCAAACTCAAGCATCCTTTACTTACATGAGGACTTCCCACAAATGATTTCATACTGCCCAATTCAACGGTCGAACTAGGAGTAGGATTTAACTTCCATGACGAATGTCTATGATCCACTTCTCCTTGTATTGGCCTTACTGGATTGCTTTGAGAATTTAGTGACAACTTTCCAATCTCACGGTCATTTACCACCTGATCTCCAACACAGGAGACAACTGCTGAAGCATTCCAACTGTTTGGTTGTTGTCCAGATCCGCTGTGCTCATGGGCCGAAGGAGTAGAAATGCTCTTTGTATTTCTCTCTATATCAAGAGAAGGTTGTGAGGCATTCCTATTCCTTGGACTCCCTTCAGCAACTCTTCGTAATGAACTGTTAACCAACCACTTGCCTTCTTCCTCCAAAAACACCAGCCTTTGAGACGTCTTAGACTGCAGTCTTTGACCAGGTTCGCCTTGAAACTTGGGTCCAAATTGATTGAATCCCATAAAATTATAGTGATTGTTAGTCTTGGTGCCATCACAAGGAGCAGCAGATCCAAAACCCATTGTAGAAGGCAGTCGCACATTGTAACCAGCCAAAGATGCTTCTTGTTTCCCACGTTTATTGTATAGAGAAGGGTGCTTGTTTGCTGAAGGGACTTCAGCATTGTTATAAATTAGATCATTCCACTCATCCTGCAAACCTATATCACTGCTACAAGTTTCTGCAGCAGCTGATTGCATAAGAGCACTCCAACTACCACTTTGAAGAGAAGGAACCCCATTCAATAACCCACCATTATAAAATAAATTACTGGTTTCGTCACTCATATTATTGCTCTTGCCAAAGGCAGCCAGTACATTATCGTCTGAACCAAACAAAATCTTTTGTTCCATGGGATCCAAGGAACCTTCATTCTGAGGAGAAGCAATTTGCTTTGTTGAGTTTTCAGTCAAGGATTCCTGCGGAACAGAGAACCCTTGCCTCCCCCAGAAGTCCTGCTGAAGTGTGTTTCTTTGCACGGGATTCACTTGTTGGAGGCTCTCCATATTCATCCCAGTATTTAGAGCTTGACTAGGTCCAAACATATTTTCATTCTGAAATCTCTGTCCAGATATCAATGTCCTATCCTGTACACCATCCTGATCTTGCAAACCAGTTGATTGGCCTGGAAAAGAACTACTATTGGTTGACATTTGCAGCATTGGAGATCCAACTGTTCCCACCTGTGAAAATTGGTTTACAGCTAGACCCGTTGAACTAGAAACAGGAACTCCATGAAGAGATTGATCAACCTGTTGAGGCTCAAAATCCACTAAGCTTTGTGTCTGGCCAAGATTTGGAGTAAAAGGAAGTCCACTGGAGGCATGGTGCAGCCAGTTTGTATTTCCATGGTTGACCATCCATGCATAATGTGAGGGGTCAGAATTTGGATTGCCACTGTTCAGAGATGACCGGTTACCAGATGCCTGTTTAGCAAAGGTGGAATTCTGATTAAACAAATACTGCTGCCTTAGATCTAGTTGCTGCTGTCTTTGAAGATCTTGCATTTTCTTGATAAAGGCTTCTTCTTGCAATTTCTGCATGTCGTTGAGCCCAGATTGTCGATGCTGCAAAGATTGCAGCATGCTTGATTGCTGAAAACTCATCTGCTGCTGACCACCAAAAAGATCAAAACTAGAGGGAGATATTGCTTCTGAGCTAAATGAAGTTTTTGCTTGATGTTCAAGGCTACTACCTTCCTGGAATTCATGGATAGATAAGCCTCTCGTGGTAATTAGATGATGCTGATCAGAATCTGTTGCAAGAGAGTTAGCTTCACTAAGCCTCGTCTGGTGAACCTGATCTCCACACATATAGCCATTCAAATTTGGCAGTTCCCTTAGGTATTGACTTTTAGACAAACTAGGCCTCACAGTAGCTCGATCAAAATTCGAGCCATGTGAAGCATGAAGAGCATAACTGCCCTGTCCTATAATATCTGCCCAAGGTAACATATTAGAAAAGTAGTTACACAACGATCAAATTAGGGGACTTGATGACAGGTGAAAAAGAATTACGTAAATGCTTTTCTTTCACTGAGATGAAATAAAAAGAAACAAATGAATCTACATGGATATAACATAATATTTGAACATATCTCTCAAACAGCCAGTTACCTGAGATTTGTGAACCATAAATTTTTTGAATCAGAATTCGCCAAATAAATTTTTTCTCTGGCTGCCGGCCCAGAAATTGTTGTTTAGCACAGGTACATTCCCTTCTACAATTTGTGAATGATACTGTTCCTGTGACAAGTTGTCTTGCACAAAGAAATTGTGTACTCTGCCTCCAAGTTCATTGCAAAGGCAGAGACGGTTGACACCCAAAATTTTAGCTGTTACATGTTGGTACACTTAAAATTGACAAATATGGACATTGAGTTCCTAAATTTGAAATTCCTGCTCACTGGTACATGCATACAACATCACAACCATGTTATTTTTGAAAAGCAAATAGAACTTATGAAAACATCATAATTCTCCAGAAATTAAGCATCAATCCTGCACCACCTTCTTAGCCCCAAGACCTTCCCCTGAATAAGAACAGCCAAGCAAAGTTAATAAAAACTAAAGATATTGAATAAAGCTAAAATAAACATTAACACTGTAATGAGCATAATGACTATTGGTTAAATAACAAAAACGATGCAACTGTATGCTATCAATCATTTTAAACGAGAAGTCAACATTGTCCCGCTGTAGTGTCCCCAAATCTAGGGTTCAATCTTTCCAAGTGCCATATTTCGACCCAAGAATCTGCATAGATAAACAACATAAATACATGCATGTGCACAAGGAAAGCACATTTGTCTGCATCTTTTAGTGTGTGAATGTATAGGAGGCAGAACCCACGCATATTTGAAGGGGATAAAAAACTGCACGCTGAAGCTATAAAATTAACTTTGTTGCTTTCATCTCTGAGAGAGAGAGAGGCCAATAAAATGATCTTAGTGGAGGCTCAAAATAAAAAATAAAATAAAAAAATGGAAGTTTTTGTGTTCCAATCTAAAAGAGAGTTGAGTGGCGAGAGGACTAGTTCCCCAAGAAATACTGAACACTTAAAATTCCAAGTTACCACTTTTGCATATGTACTATTAATTATTTATTCGAATTCAGGTTTTTACACAGCAATTCTATTTTCAACATATCTTAACTTTGAACAAAAAATGCTAACATAACAAATTTCACAATATGGACTTAATGTTTGAATTATCTAAGGAACCAACTTGACATAAAAATTGTTGATCATCATTCACTATGTTCATTTTTTAATGTAAAATCATAAATAAATTGTTGGTGAAATGCACATACTGAACAAAACAGATCTATACATGGCTAAGTATCAGAGAGGCATTTATTATTGATTTGTTTCAATATACAAGGTACTTAAAGGAGTTCTAACAACTTAACAAATAAAATTTTCTGTTTAAAAAATTGTATTTATAGTCGGTCGACATATTTATTTACCTAAATGATTGCATTAAGGTTTTTATTTTATTTTTTTGGTCATAGAGAGTGTGAGCAGGGTTACAGTGTTAAATTAATTAAAAATGAACATGTAACTTATCAAGTAATTGGCACAAAACGCCATTAACGTTTGCCTATTTTGCATAAATCGTCCCTATCATTTCAATTTGAGCATTTGAGCCCTTGGATCCATCAAACATTGCGTGTATTGTCTTTTTTGTCCATTTCCTCCATTAAAGCTTCATAAAATGACGAATTTACCTTTCTCTTTATTTAAACAAAAAGAAAAGAAAAGAAAAGAAAGAATAAACCCAAAATTTTTACAAAAGTTCAAACTAATCCCACATAAAACAATTTTAAAAAGGAAAGGAAAAAAAAAAAACTCTTTTTTTCCAACCAACCGTTGCCCAATCACCACCCTCCCCCCCGACCACCACCACCTCCAAAGAGAATACTAAGACATTGGAGAATAGGGTGGGAAGAGTCTTGACAACGTAAAGTTAAAAAGAGGCATGATTCCCTCTACATAGAGAATCCTATTTACTATATCCGACTCCTCGTCTCCATAGTTGTTTCTTCCTTCTCTCGACAACGACCACCACCTTGTTATGGCAGAGGAAAAGCAATTGCTCTTGTCACAGATAAATCTCCCAATCGCCAGTATATCAAAATTATCGTGCGCCAAAACTGACATTTCCATCTTCGATAATATGATGTTATTAACCAATGGCGGCGCTTTAGGCTTGGGCAGCTGCAAATGGGGTTGGTGGATCATTTATTGTACGGCCATTTGCTTTTCCTTAACGGCCATTGACTTCATTTTCCTCTTCTCCATTAGAATCTGCATTTCCATATCTTTTTGAATCTGTTTTTTCCATTTTCAACAAGATTCCCCTCATTCTCGAGGGAATTAATTTCTCCCATTTCTTCTTCAATTGCATGGGGTTGTCCCGTGTTTCCAATTTCTCCTCCACATCATAATAATTCCATTTTTGAATGAATAAATGAAACTGAAAAAGAGAGAAAGGAGCAGAGGAATCGTAGATGGTTATATTGAAGAAACCTTAGAGGTTTCATTTTTCTGTCCTTCCACATAAAGGGACACGGCCTCATCATTGCCTCCATGCCTTTAGGATTCTTCCTATTCTAATTTCTAGTGTGTTAGCTGCCTCTGGTGGTGGTGGTGGTGGTCTACGGAAAGTGGTGGTGGCAGCGCATGGATGAGGGAAGGGAGCGAAGGGGTGGTGGCAGAAAAGGGATTGGGCAAAGGTATGTGGAGTTGGTTGGAAAAGAAAGATATTTTTTTATTTTTATATTCCTTTCTTTTTTAAATTGTTTTAAGTGGTACTGATTTACACTTTTTTGAAAAGATTTGGACTCTGACAGTTATTATTTCTCTATTTTTTCTTTTATTTCTTTTTGTTTATTTAAAGAAAAGAGTAAATTTATCAATTACAAGGATTTAACGGAGGAAATAGATCGTAGGGATGACATGCGCGTTTGATGGATCTGAGTACCTAAATGCCAAAATTGAAACAATATGGACGATTTGAGCAAAACAGGTAAACAATGGGGGCATTTTGCTTAAATCCCTACCTACTTATCCCCTACCAATTTTTGTAATGGCCTGGTTAGAAAGGCTATGATCACAGTCATAGAGCCATATTATTTCAAAACTTTCGAAGTAGCCATATCTACATTATGTGCCACGTTCCCTTACACACTTATTTTAGGAGCCCAATGTAGAATTAAAGCAAAATATGCATATACAAGCCTTATAGACTAAACCTCCCTAGAACTAATTTTTTTGAAGTTTCAAATAACGCAATCAGCACTACCAATACCGAAATATTTAATGCATTAGTAAATTAAATGTTTGGAAGAAACTTTTATTGAAAAATCTAGTGGTTAGAAGCCTAGAGCAGAGAAAAAGGTACAAATATATGAAACAGAGAGATACTAAGCCAATCGTAAAGCTTGAGCTTTTAGGTATGCTTACAACTACTAAACATGATTCATAGAGTCAACGAGAGAAAGGAAGACCAAAGTTTGTTTTCCTTTCATTATAATCTCCTTATAATTTAAATATCAAAATCAGACTTTAATTTTAACAACACATTTCATAAGACATACAACTAGTACCCACTTATCCACAACATCAAAATATAGTTTCAGCAACTTATAATGAATCCGAAACAAGCACTAAGAAGACAACATACACATGCACAAGATGCTACTAAGAATTTGAGGTTAAGTTTGTACTAGAATGAACTTTTCCTCTTAAAAACTCAAGAGTCAGTGCCGTATGATGAACGTATGAAAATAAGGCCATACTAAAATTGATAAGATAAAAATGAGAATATATGTCGCTAAAGTGACGCTAATTGAGGATAAATTAAGGAATGATGGCTTAGGTAGTTGCTATACCTAAATAAAATTTTTATTTGTGTTCTAATACCTCAAACAACCTACTACTTAAGAGTAATTGCACTCGAGAATCAGAAACTATAATAAAGAGCATTACCTATGACACCTACCCATGGTTCCATCAAAATAAAATGAGTCAAATGATTGGAAGACATATTCTTATTTCATGGATCATCGAAAATGTCAATTCACCAAATAGTATTTGCAATTAACTACATTAAACACTTAGGGGTTGCAGACAAAAATTATGTTAAAAAGTATTGGCAAATTTTGATAAAAGGTAATAAAATGTTTGGTTGAAAAGTTGATAAAAGTTGTGAATCCCATGAAATGTGAGGTTTTAATTGTTGACTTTAACCTCGACATTTTAAGTTATCCCAAACAAGCACTTAATACCTTAACCATTGACTATGGGACATACCATTTTGTTTGCTAATATGAAGTTTCATGCATTCCATAACCCCTTCCCCCCAATTTCCTATAAGATGATAACACAGTATGTTTTAAGTATATCATTTACTACTTAACAAGATTGCAATCCTTATGTTCCACCAAAATGTTGCAACGCTCACAAACTTCCTAATTAACAGACCAAGTTAAAATCAATTATTCAAAGAAAAAGATAGTCAGGAAGGAAGGAAAGAATATTATTCAGAGGAGAAAGCCCAGAATGTGCCACAA
>CAIGRO010140697.1:0-13761 GCA_903798355.1 Fraxinus baroniana | reverse complement strand
CTGCACAATCGGTTTATTCGATCGTTGTATCCTGGAGGTGATTGTCCACGGAGGTCGCAGCAGTTATCGACGAGCAATTTCGTTTTAGGACATCGTGCTGTCACGAGACTCGATCTGTTGATAAGTTTTTCTGCACTTTACTATTATTTTATCCAACATTAATAACACACAACGGTACAATTATTGAAATACCTAAAATTTACCATCGCGATTTTTTGCTGATTTAATCCTTGAATTTGATACTTGTCTTTAAGTTCGGTGTCATTTTATTGTATTTTGATGCTCAAAGTTAGATAAAAGTCTTGTGCATATGAGCTCCTCTAAGTAGTGGTCTAGGAACCAACTTCTTGCATTACTAGGCATCCCTTAGCCTCATCGATCGTCCCAATTTGATCTTGTCTCTTTCGGAGTCAATCCTGGATGGCATAGTCGATTAGATCCATTAAGCAAGATTGGACATATGTCACATATTCTAGCCAACTAACTATGGTATTTTAGGACGTCCATGTTGGTCGCTCATACATTCTTCAAATTAATCGAGTGACGATGGTGTGGAGTGATGATTCACTTGATGAATTGAATTTGCCATGCCTACTAAGTCTCTAAATAAATGTTGAATATCTGCATATTATTCCTATTAAATAAAATGAATTTAACCTAAATACTAAAAATTTAAATCTTCTTCTTCAATTAAAGTGTTTAGTAAAAAATCGAGTTCAGAAATCCAAAGCACGAGCAGCAATGAGAGGCAGAAGAGACGTGAGGTGGAGGAGAATTTTGATCATTAGGTTAATAGGTTTTAGGTTTTAAGTACTAATTTTCTTTTTAATATTTTTTAGTTTATTGGATTGGGTTGGGTTTTAATAGATAACCCGGAACCCAACCTAATCAGACCTAAAATTTGATCTCCCAACCCAATACAATTGAACTAAAAAAAAAATAATGGGTCGGGCTATCGTTGTTGGATCTGAGCAGCCCAATTTCGATTGTTACTAGGTCCTTTTAATTGGTTGGTCCTGCCCAGAAAACCTACAATTAATTGATCGACAGTTTGTTAAACATTCCCCCCAGTTAGTAAAACGAACAATCAAATCGTTGGGGGTTCAGTTCCTCTCCCTCTGTATCTCTTCTGAGATCGGCAAGGTGCAAATCTGCAATCCAGAATGAATTATGGATCGCTTATCAACCTCAAAATATATATTTCTCTAAATGACTGAATCACGGTAATTTTACTTGATGCATTTTTGTATGTATTCGTATCGATTTGCTTCATGTAGATCTCGTCTTGATTTTTCAGTTGCTTTTTTCTTTGATCTGTCTGTTTCGTGTAATTACTCTTCGTCTCTTCTTCAGAGGATACGAATTCATGCATATTTGCAAATATATTTGTTTTTTATTGATTTTTCTTCAAAACCGATCGCATAGCGGAGTGGATATCGCGTTAGACTCCGAATCTAAAGGTCGTGGGTTCGAATCCCACTGCGATCGTATCCTTCTTTCCTTTCCTTTCCTTTTATTTTTTGACTGTTTTCTAAATTTTCTCTACAATTTTTAATGGTACAAGTTTTTGAAGCGATAAATTAAGTAACTTTTTCATCAGTTTGTTAGTACATAGATGCAATTCTTACTATATTTATAATTCTAACACATTAAGCTCATCTGTTCAGCAATTTTAGGCTACATTTGAACACTCATGGAACTTCTTGTTGTGCAGTTCAATTCAATACTCTGGAATGAATTGAAGCCTTTCTCAACGTGGCATTATTTTATAATTTCTAAACAAAATAAAAATAGCCGCTTCTTATAGCTTGTTGACTTATGGAATAGTACTCTTGCTGCATAGTTTGATGGAACGTGTTTAGAGAATGTTGTGCATGAAATTCTTTGGAGGTCTTGAAAATGTTGATTAAAAAGTTCTGTAGTAAGATACTGTAGAAATTCGATTCTTGACTGTTGTATAGTTTAAAATGTTCAGATAATGTTGTCCATAGGTTCTTGATTGCTGCATGGTTTAGTGGAATGCATTTAGATATTGTTGTCCATAAAAATCTTGGGAGGTCTGGAAGTGTTTGAAAAAGTGGTAATAACACGAGAAACTCAATTTACAATTTTCGATCTAAAATTGTTGTTAATGAGTGCTATAATAGGGTTAGAATGCAAGTAATTTGCTAGTTGCTTGAACTTCTTAAGCAAACACACCATGCAAGTTTACATTAATATATGAAACTATTTTCCTTGTTGCTCATGTCAAGATTTTTGGCTTTATTGACAGCTTTTGAACAGAACCTTATTCAAAAACAAGCTAGATAAAGCTGGTGTCCTACCCAGATTCAGTGATGGGTTCGAAAATGTTGAATCAACTACTGTGTTTAGAGCATTTAAAAGTTAACAAGAAATATCACGGTTGAAATGTCATAGAAACATCAATTTTTTCAGCCCAAAATAAAAAGTGTTGTTTGATATTTGGTCTGGAGGCCTAATTATATGATGGTATATGGACCGATTTCCGTGCATTCGTTTAGAAGTGTAATTTTATTTTATTTTATTTTTTTTCGTGTGCGTGCAGAAGTCCGATGATTGGGTTTAAAATGATTGTTATTGAACCTTTCTTCTGACTAGTTGGATAGTTGAGTTCCATTAATATTTGATTGCTCATTTGCTCCTTGTTGAGCTTTCATGTCATGGTATGATGGTATTTATGCAATCAAAGCATCATTGTGATGGGACTCATTTTTGTTTCATTATTCCCAAAATTTATATGAATTGAAGATTAGAAAATGGGACGTGCAAGCAACAGAGCAGCATCCTCATACATGTTTGTCTTGCTAGCTATAAATCTTGTCCTAATTTGGTTTAGACGCATTACTATGCTGTACATAATTTGCTTATCCGTTGAGGCAATGGAATTGCACGATACACGATCAAAACAAAATAAGCTTGTCAAATTAAATTTGAAAGCATTTACACTTTTTTTTTCCTTTCCAATTCATGTTATACCACAATATGCTCAGTGCCTTAGGATGATACGACTTAAAATGCACTCTTCAACGGACTCCAGTCAGAAAGGTTGATATTTGGTTTTGAGTTAGTAGTAGCGAATAAGTCTGCAGACAGGTTGATTTTCGGATTCAGCTTTATTCCAGTTGCTTCACTATTTCAACTTTCAGCATACCACACAATCCATAATGCATGGTAACATATTCAAAACTGTGTAAAATTGAGAACAATTTCATATTAGATTCTTTGCTGACCTCAATGTCTCAAGTCAGGCAAAACCATAGGACATTCACTCAATTGAAGTGAAACATTATGTATATTGAAAAGCTAGCTCAAAAGGAACAACAATTGACCGCAGGAACTACAAAACCGATCCTGTCAAGAGATTGAAAAGTTAGAAACTACATAAAAATTGGGGTATGCAAGGATAATATGTTTAACTTGTGCACTAAGTCTCTTCCTTTCTCTAATGAACCTTTCCTTTTCGAGTGATTTCTGAAGTGCATCTTGGCAATGGGTTCACATCGATGATTTGTTTGCAGCGCAAATCTCATTCTCCAACTTTTGCCAGTCGCAAGGGGAAAGCTGACAGAACTTGGACTCGATCTCTCAGAAGGAAGCTGATAAGACTGGAATGATGGAATAGTCGACGGAGCCGCCTGCTGTTGAAGTTTCCCCTCCTTCCACCTTAAATATGACTGCTGTAACTTCCATGGAACCTTTCATCAAAGGACAAAATTATTAATTTGGAACTTTAATTTTGCATGATATTAGTCAGGAGCAACATCCAAATTTATAGTAGTGGGGAAAAAAAAACTAGAATTTGTACAGCATAATGATTATGTTGATTAGAATTTGAAGTGGCTGAATTTAGAGGGAGAAAGTGGAGTGACTTAAATAACCGATCTAGCTTCTCAGAGAAATATTGACTTCTTACCCCCACCACAAGAAGGAAACACTGTAGCATGAAAATAGTAAAGGGCCAATCAAATTCAAGGATATTTCATACTTACCGTTGAGAGAAGGCCAGAACTAGCAAATGATAAGGAGGATGCTGCAAATGTTGACTTCCCAGATTTATTTCCCTTCTGATCACTGTTTACCGATTTTTGGTCTTCAATTGATCCAAAACTCGAAGGGGTAACATCATCTTCTTCTTCCTCCTCGTCTTCCTCATTGTAAGTTTTCTCTAATGGGCTTACTTCTTCAGATACAATATCATCCTCATCAAGCCCATGTTCTACTTTCTTTTCCGCTTCTTTCTGCATTCTCTTTAATTCCTCATCCAAGTCTTCCATGGCCTCCTTCAGAGACAATTCAGCTTCCATCAATTCAAGTTCTTTCTTCAATAGCTCTACCTTTGTCTCACTGTCTTTCTTCTTTTTTTCAGTCCATTTCTCCAATTTGTCCACCATTGGTCTACAAGCATTTTCTACAGCTGATACAAGAGACTCCCACCAGTTGCCCTTCTTGACACTTGCTACTCGTCCATAGAACTCATCAAACCCAAGGGGTAGGAACTCAGCCTTGTCTGGGTCGATATCTTCCCCTTCCTTTAGAGGAGGTTGCCAAAATAAGCGGATGCCATGTTCTTCATCATCCACGTAGTTGATAATTCTTCCTGTTGGAGTGTGTACGATTAGGGGATCCTCAGTGTATCTGAGTTTTGATGGATCTTCAGGATCAGGTTCAGGTTCTTTATTAATGAGAAGAAATTCTGGTTTTTCATCTGATCAAACAAACACAAATTAACATAATCCAAATTTATGTACACTGAAGGCAGGTAACTATATAAAAGTTTCTGTAAACCCGTGATGGAGTTAGAATAGAAACCAAGACCACAAATAATGAATAAACCAAGAATTAAGAAAATTTTGTATTTAGTACCGTTAGACCACCAGTATTCAAGCTCGGCAGGCATAGGTAGCCGTAATGGAGCTCTATAGAATGAGTTCAGCCACATCTCTCTCTCTTGATCCACCTCATGGACGTACACTTTCCAATAGTCTGGAACCTGCAATCATAAACACGTCATTCAACATTCCTGAATAGAGCAGTAACTACATAATCATCAATTTATCATTGTTTGGTTTTTACTTCATAAAATTGATTGATAAAGCCTGGTGCCATCCACACTTCATCTTCCTCATAGAAGTAGGGATGTTGAGGATCGGAATATGGACCCCTCTCTTCTCTGACCACTGCGTGGGTAAAACATAGCTTAAGTAATAAATCCCATAATTGTATACGTTTGACAAAATTTTTGTACCACTCAAATTTAACAAAAAAATAGTGAAAAGGGGGCACTATCTGGAAATGCATGTACAAATATGTTTTTCCTCTCTCTCTCTCTCTCTCTCAAGTTAAAAGCATACCTTACTGCTGACATATTGAACTGCACATTTCTAAGATAAATTTACGTGGGCAATCTACAAAGTAGATTAACCTTCCAGCTTAGAATATAACAAGAAGCGCACCGCTTATTGAAGCTAAAGAGAAAATTTGCCCATTTAGTTCTCAGAGGTATTCACCTCACAAGCTAACATGGTGATGAGAAAGCGACTATATCTAAAGTACCACAGATATTACAAATCGGTATATAGGATCAAAATATTCTAATTTTGTTAAGCACCCTTGCACAGGCACGTTGTAAGTAACATTTAATATAACTGCAAGCACAAGTATCCTTTGGACTCGTGCAGGTTCAAATTCCCTTTTGATCACGATTCAATCAACGTCTGCAGATAATCAGGAATTCACGCAGAATGAACCAACGACCAAGTGGTCTCATAAAAACTGTCATTTAAATTCCACCATAATAACAGGCAATCATGCTATCTCTCTCCACACCGATGCTGTTGCTGCTGCAGAGGCCATCACCATCCATCCCGCATCTTTCTAATTACTACACTAAGAACCTACATACACTAACTGATCTCCAACAATTGCAGCATGAGAGAAGAAAGATAACATTCATCATGACTTCGTAATATGTACAGGACACTGACTTTATTAATTGTTTCTATTTCTTTTTATTCCCTCGAGGGAAAACACATAATATAAATGAGTGCCTAAACAAGCCCTGAAGAGTGTCAAATCTCACAATCTAAGTTAGCCTGCTTAGTCAAATTTTAAATTCAACATTGGCCCCAAGCATATGGAAGAGGTTTAATGGCCCTCTTTCATTTTCAACTCTAAAGCTCTTTAATCAGCATGGCAGTTCTCCAACAATATACCCCAGGCCAGGTGAAAATTTACAAAACATCCAATTCGTTTTTTTATTTTAGTGTGTCATAGCTAACAGCCATTGGAGAAAAATCTCAACTCGGAGTTGAAGACTCTATAACAAAAGGGTATCAAGGCATTAGCTAATGATGTGAGCTTGAACAAGCATGGCAGTTCTCCAGCATTATACCCCAGGCCAGGTGAGAATTTATAAATTATCTAATTCATTTATTATTTTAGTGTGTAGTAAAATATTCATCCTAATCAACTCAGAGTTGAAGACACTCCGGGACCAAAGCGACAAGGCATTAGCTAATGATGTGAGCTTTAACTAGCGTGACAGTTCTCCAACATCGATACCCCAGGCCACACAAAAATTTATATAACATTTAATCATTTATTATTTAGTGTGTCGTAGCTAAGGCTAACAACTATTGCAATTAAATGTTCATCCTAATCAACTCAGTTGAAAACTCTGTGACCAAAGGGAATCAAGGCATTAGCTAATGATGTGATCTTTAACCAGCATGACAGCCCTCCAAAATCAATACCACAGGCCAGGTGAAATCTAGAAAACGTGCAATTCATTTATTATTTTAATGTGTCATAGCTAACAGCCATTGATATATTTTAATTTCATATCATCCCAATTTTACTTTTGCATATTCTATCTATTAGGACATTTTTTTCAGCTAGGAATTTAGACTCATCTTGATAGGCAAGAAGGCAAACCAGTCCTGAATTTGATTAGAAATTAAATTTCTCTACTTCAATAGGTTAAAAAGTTTGCTTCAATGATTACTTCTCCAACAACATAAGCTTTTTACTAGCTAATCTGTGTCCTCCGGAAGAAGAAACTTATGAGTGAGAAAAAGAAAAGAGAATGCAACATACTTCCATCAGGTTTATTGACAAACATCCGAGCCTTAGCTGCAGCTACCTCTGCTATGCCCGCATGCATCTGAGATAACATACTATTAGTGTTTCTCACCACCACCTGGTAAAAAGCCGAGAGAGATGAGAGAACGGAGAGAACATTCTAAAATTACCGCGGAAATATCTGCATTGCAACCATGTGGATTCTCCAAAAGCTCTCCAAAATAAAAACGTCCCTGAAAAGTACAGAAACTAGTTTGTGATGCATTGCCCAAACATATACGAAGCTATATCCATTTTTATTGAATTAAAAAAATTATAAATAGGAGAAAGAATTACAAACATTGAGGACAAGGTGCCCTCAAGTACGTAAAAAGAATTGGGAGAAAGTGATAATCGGAGAAATAAATCCATCCAACTTGTTGCACATTTGACAATACAAGTGCACTATTGTTAAAAGAAATGATCACTAGTCAGGAGGAAACAACTTTAGCCTCTTTCATATTCTTACATATGTTGTACGCTCGTTGACCTCATAGACGCCACAACCATGCATTCTCCCATGCTTCCATTGACCGGCATATCGATATCGGCCTTTCTCCCTGGCATTTATATTAACATAAAAAATGTGAAAAGATAATGTAAATCCCTATAAGCAGCAAATGAAGAATGGAAGTGAAGTTTATGCACCCCTCATATTAGAAAATTTATAACTTTTATTAATGGATTCAAAAGGAGAAGCGTTTTCATTCAAACTCGAAATATATTCTTGAGGTAGACTCCAAATTCATTCTCAGTGTTCATAAGGAATACAAAGGTACTAATATTACATCCATCTACATAAACCTTCCAAGAACCTAGCTATTAAACATAAGTGCTTGTTTGGGAGAAATTATCATCCCATTATAATTTAAAAGGTCAAAGTTAAACACAACTACCATCCACTTATTATCCACACATTTCATGGGACCCAACTACTCCTTTTATTATAATCCCATTATAATTTCTCCCAAACAAGCATGTTCAAAAAAGTGAAGCAAGTATTTTATTATCATTTCCTAATTCCTTTCAGAGATAAAAGAAACTCAGATGTGAGATAAAAGAAACTCAGATGCGTAATGGACTTCTGTATCTCATGGAAATTAGCTACAGCCAATTCTATAACCAATAAAGCACTTGGAACAAGTGTTAAAGGAATGACCACCAAGGCAATATAAAAATGTGGTGCCACGTTTACTCAAAGCATTCAAATTGGACGTCTCAATAGTCGATCAACACTGAAAAATAACAACACTACAATGACAGATTCAATGATTGAGCAATAACAAGATGCGAGCTTGCAGAATATGTACACCAGAAAAGATATGGGAGGAGTTATAGGTACGGTGAAAGAGGGAGGAGTTAGTGCAATCGTCAGCTCTTGGATTGAACATGAAACTTACGGTTTCTTTCCGAACTGTCTGATCCATTCTTCGTTCTCATAAAAAGGTATTTCATAATTTCCATTGGCTAAAAACATACTATCTTCGATATCCATCTCTAGCCATTTTCTATCTTCAGGGGACATAAAGTCTCTTGAAATTATTTGCCCTTCAGCTCGCATCTTTGCTTCGAGCCTGGGAAATAGGACAAAAATTATCCAAATGATATTATAAAGCTCCTACGGTTCGAACTGTTGATTAATTATATAAGGAGTTAATATAGCAGCAATAGATATACTTGGAACCGGGCACAGGTTCTATGTTGGGAATTTCCACTTCAACAACCCCGTGACCTTCCATGTTATTTTGAAGCCATTCTCCTTCATACCTACAAGCCACAACGAATTCTTAAGAACATCTTATGAGGCATATGTGGACATTTGATATGAAGTTAGAAGAGTCTTCATGAGCGGGCATCAAAGACCGCACATACTTGCACATTTGAAGTTGTAATCACATCAAAAAAGTATTGCAGGAACTATGTTAACAAACCTGACCAGCCCTCTCTCAGCGACATAAACACCTTTACCATGAGCCAAGTCATCCCAAACAGTGCCTTCATACCTTTGAAAAAATAAAAATTCATTAGTGCTCGAGATATAGTATGGAAGAAGAATGTAGTATATAGAACAATAGACCAAAATCCTCACTCGTCCCAGTAAATCCATGCCTAACCTCCCTCTAGTAATGGTATGCACTAAAAGAGCATGAACCAAACAAACTTTTTTAAGTGCCAGGAACTTTTAGCTAATATTTTAACAAGACCAATCATTATCCAGGGAATTCAGACACTCACGCAAATTAATTTTTGCATTGGGTAATATTAACATTGGAAGCAAGACAGCAGAGTTTTTTTTTCCTTCAAAAAAGAAAGGAAAAAGAACTTCAAATCCAAGTGACTTTTGAGATACCCATAGTAATCTATAGACTATAGTCACGGATCTAGAAACAGATATCTTGCACCAGTCGCTAGAATGCTACTACAGAATCAATACTTCAATAGCATATCGAGAAAACTGCAACTGATAGGAATCAAAACAACCAGCCATTTTAAATAAATGAAACACCAAATAATGTGAACTTGGAACTTAATAATATAACCTCTAAAAATGATTAGATTATACCATAAAAGTAGAGTTAAATCAATAAAATCTTACCAAACTATCACATAATAAAAAGTAAATGCACTTTTCTAACACGTAGTATAAAAGAAACAAGATTTCAATCTTCCATCGTGATAATGGTTCAGTCTCTGAATTATGATGCAGCAGAAACATCAAAGTGAATGCTTTAGTCGTTAGACCTTGCTTTCTCGATCTTCCATACAACAGTTATAACATCATTATCATGCACATCAAACTGTATTTTAAACTTCACCAAACTTACAATAGAAACCAAACGGCATACTAATCAATCCTTCCACTAATCAAAGCACAGATAGCATTAAGGCTTCATTTGGTCAATAATAAAATGATGTGCGCCGCAACACTTTTTGTTGAGGCTCCATTTAGTTATTATGTGAAAAAACAAGAGTTCCTTTTCATATCTGGGGTTTGATTGATACAGTTAATAGAATATGTTACAATTCAGGTGGTAGTCGGGGTTGTGCTATGACACAACAGTAGTAGTTCTGGCCCAAGGAAGTGGAGGCTACTTTTTACTACTATAGAAAGTGAAGGTGCCATTAGCATACACAGGATGGAAGATGCAGCATTTACCCGTAACGTGTTTTCCATAATTCTAACTTCGATAACAGACCAAAAAAAAAAAAAGGTTCTACATTGAACAAACAAAGCCTGAACAAATTGAACTTTTCAACACTAAGATAATCTCTAAAACTAAGGCTGCAAAATGAAAAGTGTTAGATATGAATATTAAAGCAGAAATGCTGAAAAAACCCAGAATGTTCTTTTCTTGTCTTTATGGAATCAAAACTTAGTTCAGTTGCAAGAAGAAAAAGTAGCGTAAAATACACCATAATAAACCATCCAAAGATAAGAACGAAAGTTTCAAACTTCTCCAATATAAATTTGCAGCTAAAGTACTTACGAGCTGTCATCTGCGAAAATGTAGCTAACCCATTTCAAGAACTCTTCAATCCTATCCAACTCCTCAATCACCGCCTTGGGGTTGGAAATATCATAATGATTATCCGGAATCACCGGAAAACTCTTCCGGTACGGAACATAAAATGGAGCAATGGGCGGGTCACGTCCAGCCTTAATCTCGTCACTAATAATATCCACCTCCTCTTCGTTAACCCAATTCGGATCCCACCCAGGTTTGGTCATCGCAATTGGAGCATCTCCCCAGAGCTCCTTCAAGTCCTCCTCCCTCCAGTTCTCTGGGTCCCTGGGGAAATCAAATAGGTCCTCGTGATAGACGTAGTCTTCTTCTTCCTCTTCCCGTTCTTTACGAAGGCGCTTGGAGTTGAGTACCTTGGTGAAGCGGCGGATGTTGGACTCCGCGGTGTTTTCGGAGTCCGAGTCGTCGGGTCCAGTTTCCTGGGCGGTGCCTCCGGGCCGGGTGTAGGATAGTGGTTCATCGTCAGAGTCGGAGTCCGAGTCGTCAGAGGAGGATTCCGAAGGGGTAGACTTGGATTCGGATTCGGATTCATCTTCTGGGTATTTGAGTTCCGATTGGGTCTCTTCCTCGTTCGACATTGTTGGTTTTCAGAGCTTCCTGTGAGCAAAGAGCAGAGTGAAGTATTGGAGATAAGGTGGGAAGTTAAGGGTATACGAAAACGCTGAATGTATATTNTCGGATTCGGATTCATCTTCTGGGTATTTGAGTTCCGATTGGGTCTCTTCCTCGTTCGACATTGTTGGTTTTCAGAGCTTCCTGTGAGCAAAGAGCAGAGTGAAGTATTGGAGATAAGGTGGGAAGTTAAGGGTATACGAAAACGCTGAATGTATATTTTGAAAATAAAAATTTTCCAATGTTCTAAAAAAATTGGTCAGATACTTGGATCCGAATTGCAAAGCCCGTTTGCTAGGTATCCTTTAAAATTTATTTTTAACAAACAATTCTCTCAATACTATAATTTTATTTTAATTCAAAAAGATTTGAGGAATGAGTAACTTGTTGAATCAATTTTTTATTTTGTAAGAATATAGCAAGGAGAAGACAATCTGAAAGACAAAAAGGGCTGCCAACCCAATTCTTATGTATTTTCGCCTGTTTTTAGTGATTTTTAGTTTCTTTACTCGTATAAAGAACTTGGTGAATTTTCCTAGAACTAATCATCTCGAATCCTTGTCTTGCGCCAAGCTTTATGCATTCTAATGGTTTGTTCACATACATAAAATCACTTAAAAAATGTAATCACTGTATATTTTGATGACATGATTGTGTCGAATAATATTACACTTATACTTTTAATAGCGTTGCAATAGTGTTACAATCGTGAGTATATGTAATGAAATACTAATCTAAAACCCGATGAGCATTAGAATCTAAAACTAACTGGAGGTAAAGAAAGGGAAAGAAATATTAGAATTATATTGAAACATCTATTGTGGAAGCTTAATTTAAAATTTTCCTATTTGGGAATATAACTCATGACGTCTTAACTTGCAATCTTACATTAAGTTTTTGTTTGGTTTAGATAAAACTCAAATTGATTTTGCAGATTTTGATAAAAGTTAATAAAATGTACGGTTGAAATGTTGTGAATATCATGAAATATATGGTTAAAAATTAAAATAAGTATTAAAAATAAGAGTCAAACTTGAGCTAAAAAAATACAATTTTACTATACGTACATCAAATTTGACATTATGCTGAGATGACAACTTTTTATACATTGATTTTAACAACACTTCAAACAATCAAGACACGAATTTTGACACATCACACAGTGTCAACCTCAATGTACACTTTGAATGTGTGACTAGCATAATTGAAAAATAAAAAATAAATATATATATATACACACACATACATACTCCCTAGCTATGGGCATAATTACATGTCAATGTGTGTGCACATTTGGACTAGTATAATCAACTCAAAAAGGAGACTACATTTTAGTGGCTCAACTCGGGTCAAACAAATGTTCTGTACTCTTTCATTTCTGCAAACAACTGGTTTATTGGGCTCCTTCATTGACGTTATATGATCAACTCAACGATTAAGGTCCAGATTATTCGAGAGACCCTCTAGTTTTAGTGTTTTACCGTGAAGGAGAAAACACATATCCTTTTTAGATCTCTAAATTTTTACAGACGTACACTTTGGAAAAAGAGGGAATAAAACATTAGGTTCCTGTTTGATGACTATTATTTTTAAAAAATAGAGATTTGAATAGTGATTTTTGAAAATATATGGTTAAAAAGTAAGGAAAAATATGAATTTACGTTTAAAATATTTTATTATATAAATGTGTGATAGAAAGTGAATATAATAAGTAAAGAGCTTTGTTTAAAAGAGAGATAAACATGTATAGTAATTAGGACTGTCAATGGATTGGATTTTGATCCGACCGACGAAATTAATGGGAGATAGATTTAGAGTCTCAATCCGATAACCCGATCAAGATCCGAATTCGATAATGGATCAAATATGAATATAACTCAATATGATCCGATAACAATCCGATTCGATTTGTTATAAATAATTGAGTCGGTAAAATATTTTTATGACATGTTATTTGTTACTAAAATAAATAAATTTAAAATAAAAAAGTTATAATTCAAAATATATTCTGATCCGATAACAATCCGATCCGATTTGTTATAAATAATTGAGTCGGTAAAATATTTTTATGGCATATTATTTATCACTAAAATAAATAAATGAGAAAATAAATAAATTTAGAATAAAAAATAATCAAATTCAAAACATAAAAAAACTAATTTTTTTTTTATAATTATTAAACTTGTTTAAGAATTGAAAAATTTTAAAAAAAATAAAAATGATTCCAACCAATATTTTTCTAATTTTAGTTTACTAATTTAAAGTAAATAAATATTTATATTTTTCTTAATAAATTTTATTATTGTAATTTATTTTACAACTTCAAAAACTAATAATTAATATGTAACAAATAATTTGATTTGTTAATGGAAATAATGAAATAAAATATTTATTGATTGAAATTCAAGTTTACCTTATCCCACATCGAATGTCAATAATAAAATAGAAGTGGGTCTTTCCTTCAAAAATGAATATCATGATAGTA
>CAIGRO010140691.1:0-16604 GCA_903798355.1 Fraxinus baroniana | reverse complement strand
CCAGTGGCGAAGTTAAATACGATACATGTCCTTCTGTCTTTAGCAGCCAATCTAGATTGGCCCCTTCAACAACTCGATATCAAAAATGCATTTCTAAATGGGGATTTGGAAGAAGAGGTATTCATGACATTACCACATGGCTTCTATTTACAAGAAAAAATAGAGTTTGTAAATTAAGAAAATCTCTGTATGGCCTGAAACAATCTCCAAGGGCATGGTTTGATCGATTTGCCAAGGTGTTGAAAAAACAGGGTTATCAGCAAGGACAATCAGATCACACTTTGTTCTTCCAACAATCTGAGAGTGGAAGAAAAACAATTTTAATTGTATACGTTGACGATATAATTCTAACTGGGGACAACACATCAGAGATGGAAAGACTCAAGAAACACCTAGCGACTGAGTTCGAAGTAAAAGACCTAGGACAAATGAAATATTTCTTGGGAATGGAGGTTGCAAGGTCAAGAAAAGGTATCAGTGTTTCTCAGCGAAAATACATTCATGATCTCTTGTCTGAAACAGGCATGCTTGGATGTAAACCATGTGACACACCTACTGAGACAGGAAGAAGGACAGAAAATTTGGGGAAACCAGTGGAGAAGGATAGATATCAACGACTAGTTGGAAGGCTGATCTACCTATCTCATACTAGACCAGATATTGCATTCGCAGTCAGTATGGTAAGTCAACGAATGCATTCACCTAACGAATCTGATTTGGAAGCAGTATACAAAATTCTCAGGTATTTAAAAGGATCTTCAGGAAAGGGACTATTTTTCAAGAAAAATGAAAGTCGGGAAGTAGAAGTCTTCACAGATGCAGACTGGGCCGGTTCCACAGAGGATAGGAGGTCAACTACGGGATACTGTACCTATGTATGGGGTAACTTGGTAACTTGGAAAAGCAAGAAACAAAATGTCGTAGCAAGAAGCAGTGCAGAGGCCGAGTTTAGAGCAGTGGCACAAGGAATCTGTGAAGGACTATGGTTGAAGAAACTTGGAGAAGAATTGCAAGTCATTGTAGAACTCCCAATAAAGCTATATTGTGACAATAAAGCAGCAATCAACATCTCTTTGAATCCAGTACAACATGATCGAACTAAACATGTAAAGGTGGACAGACATTTTATCAAAGAAAAAGTTGAAGGAGTAATTTGTATGACATATGTCCCTACAAAGGAACAAACTGCAGATGTATTCACCAAAGGACTACCTCAACAGACTTTCGATAACTTCATTCGCAAGTTGCATATGGTCAATATTTCCCATCCAACTTGAGGGAGAGTGTAGAAATCTGAATGATTGGATGTGATTAGGGATTGTTTTAGAATAATTTTAACTCTATATTTAATTGTTTCCTTAGTTAAGTAGGATATTTATTTTTACCTTATTTAGGAGATTGTTTTTTCTTTTAAACTTTAACCCTTGGTTGTATATATATTCATACAAGGATGTAAATAAATCAAGACACACAGAATTCGTGTGTTTCATTATCCTCTTCAGGCTCCAACGAAAAGAATTGGCAGTTAGATCATGATAAATCTTCGGGGAACATAACATTAGAATGTTCAGGATTGGACTCTAGAAGAACATTTTCCTTTAGGAGAAGCTTTGAGTTGACGTTTAATAGTAGTAGAAATGGATTTAGATCTAAGTTTTAGGGTGAGCATTTAAAGTTAAAAGTAGATAAAATATTCATCATTCAGATCCACAGAGAAGTTTGGATAACAATTGAAATAAATAGGCCCCTTTTCTAAATCAACTCTACACATTGAAAATAAAGATTTTATAATCCTATCTCTAGCTTCACATGAACATTATGAATTGGGGACAGCAAGACCAAGTACCAAACCAATTTATGGTAGCATTGATCCCACGACTAGTTGTTCTCAACAAAACTGGAAAAGGTTCACTCAATATAATTTCGTGGCTATAATAAGCAGAAGAAAAAATTGAAAGAGTCAGCAAGCTGAAAATGTCTAAGCACGTGCATCTTCCGTTTGCAGCACATTCTCCATCAAGTAAGACATAGGGTCTGCTTGACACTTAAGAAAATAGTTAAATAAAGAAGCTCTATGTGCAATAGATTCTTTACTTATATAGCATGTTTGCAACTTTCAGCTTTGTTTAACATAACAATTCCACTCTAGTATGAGTGAATCGAAAGTTTTTTAGTTTGAGAGTTCTCCTTCTTTTTAGGTCAAAATCTGGACTTTAGTTAGCATGTTTATCTTTATTGTCAAATGAAAGTCACTAGTAGATTCCCGGCATTCTACAGCTAAAGACAACAAGCCATTAAAACCAGCAGATTCTTTGCAAACCATTAAAATCAAAACCAGTAGATTCTTAGCACTTTACAGCTAAAGTCAGCAAGCTATTAAAACAAGCGGATTCTCAGCTAATCTATAATTGTAATCTTTGATTTTTTCCCTTAATTTAGCATATAATAGCTGTAGGATGATTATAGAAAGTTATGTATATGGTATGTTTCCTATTTTAAAGGGCTATAAATCTGTGTGTACATGTTCTATATAAAGGGAATCTCTAACAAGTGAAAATACAGTTTTTTCAAAACTCTCGCATTTGTCATGGTATTAGAGCCACAATTCTAAAAACTCTTGTCCAGTTCTTTGATCTCTTTTTTTCTTGATCAATTCCATCAATACCATGTCTATAGATGAGATTGATGCTTTCTTGATTCATTTTAATGGCGAAAAAAAAAAAAAAAAATTCAGCCTGGAAATTCCATTTCAAAGTTTTTATCAAAGGCAAGGATTTATGGGTCGTGTTGATGACAGTAAATCTGCCCCTCATAAAGACACAGACCCTTCTATATGTCAAATGGGAAGTCAAGGATGCCCAAGTCTTAATATGTATTATTGTATCTATTGAATTCAACCTCTTCTTGAGTCTCCGACCATGAAAGATTGTGATAGGCCTCCTATTAAGTTTACATACTCCAGACGCCAGAAATTCAACAAGGCACGTGTGGAACCAGCCAATGACAGCAGGGCACAGTAGGAGCTTCTAGAATTCAGCTGAGTCACTTACATTCTGTTAAAGTTGTTTTCCTTTTAGTTAGAAATCGTTTTGGGGAAATGGGAGGGTATAAATAAATTGTAAGGGAAATTAGAAGGGGGGAAATGAATGAGTGAGAGTTGTGAATTCAGTCTTGCGTGCTGAACTTCAGATTATTTCCGTTTGATTGTTCAACATTATCAAATGCAATAGATTGCAGAAAAAGTTCCACATAGCATTATTCTCTTCATCACTCTTCTTATATTCTTTTCTTATAGCTAAACAGTAGATCCTATCAAAGTGGTATCAGAGCAATTTGGATCCATCCTTGAAAACATGACGCTCGGAGACAGAGTTGGGGCACTGGAACAACTGGTAGCAGGCAATCATGCATCTATACAACTATCCCTACAATCTGGGATGGACGAACTTAGAGCAGAAATGAGGGAGCAATTTGATTTGATGTTTCGTAAGTGGGACGCGCAGGGAAGAGATGGAAAAGCAAAAGGGGGAGAAACTGCGAAATCCCAGGATCTGTCACCGGAAGTGGGGGAGGCACAGACAAGTGCCGGAGAAAGCAGAAGCAGTGGATTTGGTAGCGGGTGGAGATCGGATTCACGGATCCGGCGACTGGACATGCCGGTGTTTGACGGAAGCAACCCCGACGGGTGGATCTTCCGGGTGGAGCGTTATTTCAATGTTAATGGGATGACGGAAGAGGAAAAATGGGACGCAGCTGCCATATGCCTGGACGGCGATGCCTTGGCGTGGTTTCAATGGGAAGAGCGCTGCCGTACCATGAAAAATTGGCACGAACTTAAGGTCCACTTCGCCGGTTCCGACCGTCACAGGATGGGTCACTTTGTGCCCAATTTCTGGTCTCCGCCAGACGACGTCCGTCAAAGAGTATCGCCGGCAGTTTGAGAAGCTGGCATCTCCGCTGCAGAGTGTATCGGAGGAGGTCCTAGAGTGCAACTTCATCAATGGGCTCACTCCCAACATAAGGGCTGAAGTCATGTTATTAAATCCCGTGGGCCTGGACCGGATAATGGAGTTAGCCCAACGGGTAGAGGAAAGAAATTTAATAATGCAACTTGGCCCATCTGCATCCGGCCCAGCACGTTTAAAAAACCCATCAGCCCTGTTCAATTCCAATGCAACCCACTCCAATACCTCGTTCCAGAAACCCACAGTACCCCTAAACTTTACGCCCAATCGCCCTTTTCTTCCACAAAAGCCCGTCGTTCCCTTCAAAAGGTTAACTAATGCCGAGTTACAGACAAGAAGAGAAAAGGGATTGTGCTACCAATGTGATGAGAGGTACACTATTGGCCATAGATGTAAAAACAAGGCTCTCCACATGATGGTGGTCCGAGAAGAGGAAAAAGACACTGTCGGAGAAGAATCGAGCGACGATCCGGCCGGCGATTGTGTTGACAATGCCGGCGAGCGCACAGAGGTTGATGGTAAGGACGACGCAATAGTCGGTTCAGCTGTAGAGCTCTCTATTAATTCGGTTGTGGGACTCACTGCACAGGATACTATGAAGTTAAAGGGGGTAATCGGGTCCAGGGAGGTTATAGTTCTGATTGATTGTGGGGCCTCTCATAATTTTATTGCGGTGGAGGTAGTCAGGCAATTGGGCCTTCCATTGTCAGGGACTATGGGGTATGGGGTGATTATGGGAACTGGTTTAACTGTGAAAGGGGCAGGTGTCTGCAAAGGGGTAAAATTGCAATTGCAGAGTGTGATTGTAGAGGATGACTTCCTACCTTTGGAATTGGGGAGTTCAGACGTCATTCTGGGGATGCAATGGCTGCGTAAGCTGGGAGAAATGCAGGTCAATTGGCAGAACCTCACCATGACCTTCTCAATGTCGGGCATGAAGGTCACCTTGAAAGGGGATTCTAGCTTGAGCAGAGCATCTGTCTCCATGAAGGCCATGTTAAAGGCGCTCCGAGCACAAGGGGAGGGAGCTCTACTGGAATTAAGTAACATCACGGTGCAAGCCTGACCGAATTGTCAAGAAATCCCCGGAATCATTTCTGAGGTGTTAGACACATTTGCTGATGTTTTCGAGATGCCAAACAGTTTTTCCCCTTCTCGGAGTCACGATCACGCTATAACCTTGCAGCCTGGGGCTGCCCCAGTCAGTGTAAGGCCCTATCGTTATCCCCATTTCCAGAAAACTGAGATAGAAAAGTTGGTCTGTGAGATGTTAGCAGCAGGTCTTATACAGCACAGTATTAGCCCTTTTTCGAGCCCGGTACTATTAGTAAAGAAGAAAGACGGGAGCTGGGGGTTTTGTGTTGACTGTCGAGCCTTAAATAAGGTGACAGTACCAGATAAATTTCCAATTCCTGTGATCGATGAGCTGCTGGATGAACTGAATGGGGCCACAATTTTTTCGAAAATAGACTTGAAGTCTGGTTACCATCAGATACGGGTGCGGCAGGAAGATGTACCCAAGACAGCTTTCTGAACACACGAGGGACACTACGAGTTCCTTGTAATGCCTTTCGGGTTAACGAATGCTCCAGCAACATTCCAATCTCTCATGAACCAGATTTTTCGAAGCTATCTTCGAAAGTTCGTATTGGTATTTTTTGATGACATTTTGGTGTACAGCCGAACTACAGAGAAACACAGGGAGCATTTGACAGTGGTACTGAACATTCTGAGGGATAACCAGCTATATGCTAATGGAAAGAAATGCCTATTTGGTCAGAAGGAGTTGGACTATTTGGGGCACATTATCTCCGCAACTGGGGTAGCCGCGGATGAGTCTAAGATAGCAGCCATGAGGAATTGGCCCAGGCCCAAGTCAATTAAGGAGCTAAGGGGATTCTTGGGATTGACCGGATATTATAGGTGATTCGTTAAATCATATGGGAGCATGGCCTGGCCGTTAACTCAACAACTCAAAAAAGACAGCTTCGGGTGGAATGCAGAGGCAGAGGAAGCTTTCATAAGGCTCAAGGAGGCTATGACCACTGTACCAGTTTTGGGACTACCCGACTTCACCCTGCCATTTGTTGTGGAAACTGATGCATCTGGGACCGGGTTAGGAGCGGTTCTAATGCAACATCACCGGCCAATTGCGTTTTTCAGCCAGGTTCTTCCTCCCAGGGCTAAATCCAAGTCCATCTATGAAAGGGAACTCATGGCTATAGTTTTCGCAATCCAGAAGTGGAGGCACTATTTGTTGGGTCGAAAGTTTGTGGTAAGAACGGATCAACGCAGCCTCAAATTTCTGTTGGAGCAACAGGAGATTAACCAGGAGTACCAATGCTGGCTGACCAAGTTGCTGGGTTTCGACTTTGATATCGAGTACAAGGCAGGGCCGGAAAACAAGGCAACGGATGCACTATCACGTGTGAATGCGACATCCTCCCTCTTGGCCCTAAGCGTCCCGAGTTCCATCCAGTTAAGTGAGGTTCAAAAGGCAGTGGCAGAGGATACCGAATTGGGGGCGATATGCACTTCCCTGCACAAAGGACAGTCAATTTTTCCTGGGTATTCTCTTCTTCGGGGCTACCTGCTCTACAATAACAGGCTGGTGCTGCCCAGAGATTCACCATGGGTACATATGGCTTTACACGAGGGCCATGATAGTAAGATCGGGGGGCATGGGGGCTTCCTTAAGACTTTTCGGAGAGTGGCTGAGACCTTCTTTTGGAAGGGAATGAGACGGGACATCAGAGCTTATGTGGCGGCTTGCGCCGTTTGCCAGCAGCACAAATATTCAACTTTGGCCCCAGCTGGACTGCTCCAGCCATTACCAGTCCCGGACAAGGTTTGGGAAGATATCTCCATGGATTTCGTGGAGGGGCTGCCAAAATCAGAGGGGTTCGATTCGATTTTGGTGGTGGTTGACCGCTTGAGCAAGTACGCACATTTCATTGGGCTAAAACACCCTTTTTCAGCCCCGACTGTGGCTGCCATATTTACTAAGGAAGTGATTAAGTTACACGGACTGCCCCGTTCTATTGTATCCGACAGGGATAAGGTGTTTGTGAGCCAATTTTGGAGTGAACTCTTCAGACTACAAGGAACCCAGCTGAAACACAGTTCGGCTTACCACCCTCAGACAGACGGGCAAACCGAAGTGGTGAACAGGGGGGTGGAGACTTATCTCAGATGCTTTACCTCGGTCAGACCCAAACAGTGGTACCAGTTCTTGCATTGGGCGGAATACTCGTATAACACATCCTATCATGTCTCAGCTCACCTTACTCCGTTTCGTATCCTATATGGACGTGACCCTCCTCCATTGATTCGGTTCGAGAAGGGATCTACAGCTGTCTCATCCCTGGAACAACAGATTCTAGAAAGGGATAAGTTCTTGGAGGAATTGAAGGTGCATTTGCACAAGGCGCAGCAACAGATGAAGCTGGCTGCGGACAAGCACAGAAGGGAGGTCGAATTCACTGTGGGCGACTGGGTGTACTTGAAAATGAGACCCTACAGACGGAAATCATTGGTCATCCGCTCAAATGAGAAGCTAGCCCCGAGGTATTACGGCCCATTTGAAGTCACAGCAAGGGTAGGAAAAATGGCCTATCGTTTAGCACTGCCTGATACTACTCGCATCCACCCGGTGTTTCATGTTTCTCAATTGAAGAAGGTGGTGGGAAGTGCTCAGTTGGTGTCTCCTTTACCCCTCCAGCTGGGGGATGATTGGGAACTACTTGTGGAACCAGATCTAGTCTTGGGTTTCAGAAATCAGGGAGGGACAGGGGACATGGAAGTGTTGATTCAATGGAAAGGCTTATCTCCTATGGAAGCCACGTGGGAACCCTTTACATTAATCAGCCAACAATTTCCTGGTTTCAACCTTGAGGACAAGGTGACTGCATTGGGAGGGGTATTTGATAGGCCTCCTATTAAGTTTACATACTCCAGACGCCAGAAATTCAACAAGGCACGTGTGGAACCAGCCAATGACAGCAGGGCACAGTAGGAGCTTCTAGAATTCAGCTGAGTCACTTACATTCTGTTAAAGTTGTTTTCCTTTTAGTTAGAAATCGTTTTGGGGAAATGGGAGGGTATAAATAAATTGTAAGGGAAATTAGAAGGGGGGAAATGAATGAGTGAGAGTTGTGAATTCAGTCTTGCGTGCTGAACTTCAGATTATTTCCGTTTGATTGTTCAACATTATCAAATGCAATAGATTGCAGAAAAAGTTCCACATAGCATTATTCTCTTCATCACTCTTCTTATATTCTTTTCTTAGAGCTAAACAGTAGATCCTATCAGATTGCTACTGAGATGTGGACTTACCTCCAGAAGGTCTATAGTGAGAACAACAATGCTCGTCGATTCCAACTTGAACTTGATTTGGCCACTCTCTAACATGACAATCTCTCTATCCCTGATTTTTAGTCTACCTTAATGAATCTTTGGGCTGAATATACCGGCATTGTCTATCTAATAGCATAGCCGTCTTTATTTATGTGGACAACATCATTAGCTCTGGTTCAGATATTGTAGTCATTTCTATAATTCAGAAATTATTGCATTCTAGTTTCCACATAAAAGCTCTTGGCCAACTCACCCGTTTTTGGGGGTTAGAGGTGCTTCGTAAACCTCAATGTCTCTTCTTAAATCATACAAGTGTATTAAGGATCTGGTTCAGTTGTCAAAACTCACATACACTACTTTGGTGGACACCTATGGAAATTAATGTGAAATACAGGCGTGATGAAAGGAAGCTCCTCAAGGATACCACTTTCTATTGGAAGATGGTTGGTAGTTTTATCCATTTAACCATCACCTCACCCGATCGGACATCTCTTATGCTGTCCACAACGTTAGCAAGTTCATGCAAACCCCTCGGCATCTCCACCTAGCCGCTATCCATGCATCATTTGTTACATCCTTGGCACAACATGGTGTAACATAAAATGAAGTGTTAGTTTATTATTGAAACAAAAAACGAAGTTTTAGAGTATGTTTGATGCATATTAAAATGAGAAAATACATTCTNTGAGAGAATACATTTTTTTGAAGTGATGTGAGGAGAAATATGTGGTTGAAAAAGAAGGAAAAGTTATTGATGTGATGGAAAATATTATTTTATTGAAGAATGTGTGGTTGAAAATGAGTAGAAGAATGAGAATGAAAAAATAATGTGGAACAAAGCTTAAGTTGTAACATATTTTTTTATTTTTTTCATTTCCCCTGGTTTACCACATCTCTATTCTGTTCACATCTTGTCTTTGCTAGAGTAAAATACTAACAATCTGGCCTTTTTTCTTCTTCTCTAGATCTTCGAGGTCTACCAGTTAACAATTTCACGCAAAATTCAAGACTATCACCATCTTTCTGTTTAGATGGTCTGGATTGGGACTTCATTTAAAGCCATCAAGAGCTTGTTTTTTTTATCCTTTTTTAAAACTCACCACAACTGCTATACTGTTTCAAAATCTCTTCCAAGTTAATCTTCGAGACCTCATTTGTTAGATCTGTCTTTCTGTTCTATATTCTAATAATTTGTTTTCAATTAAATGTAGAGCCAACAACACAATTTTTCATTATTCTCTCATTTTTTGTAGTCTTCATTTTATTTTATTTTTTCTTTCTAATTTTGGTCTTTTCTGTGGCAGCACAGGATTTCTTATAGGCCCCAAACGACAAGTGGCAATGATGCTTGACCCTGTGCGTATTTATGCTACAGCTCTATATATTGCTAGCATCATTGTTGCACTTTTTTGTGCTGTATATGTGAGTGATCTTATTCTGATTCTATCATATTTTCATAACCTCCCCATTTTTTCTATGTTTACATTAACATTCTCTATATTTGAATAGGTCCACAACAAGCTGCTGACGCTTGTGGCAATTATACTGGAGTTTGGTGCGCTTATTTGGTACGTCTAAAATAACTGTTTTATCTGGATTTTGTCAACTGACTGTTCTTTACTTTTTTTTTGTTGAATAGGTGAGGGGCTGGTGCCCATATCTTTCTTGTGAATATGGCCATGTGCCTGGAAATTATTCAAAAAATTTCCTTGGGTTAATGAACGTCTCCAGTCCTTGAATATCGTTTGGATCATTTTAATTCATAGGACTGCTGTTTAATTTTTGTTTTTTTTAGTCGAGGCTTACAAGTATCATCTAGGGGATATCCTAGTGCTTACAGAGGCATATAAATGTATTAATGGGGCAATTATCATTAATGAAGTTTGAGAAACTTTCTCCTTTTAACTCCCCTCTTTTGAATTAAGCCATTACGGTTCCTAGTGGACTTAAATTCGCCTGTTGAATTGAACGGATGATCATTGTCCTTGTTTGATTTGCTTATCCTTGCTCATTTGTTGTATTTACAGGTATAGCTTAAGCTATATCCCATTTGCAAGGTCTATGGTTTCAAAGATCATGGTATCGTGCTTTGACACCGAGTTTTAGAGGGAAATATTCTGGCACAAGGCTTGCAAACTATTGTAGAGTTGATAATTTCTATAACTGAAACTGTATTGTGACTTGACTTGGAAAGATGAGAATGTATGATTGGAGTTATGCCAGTCTCAATTTTTGGTCTATTTTATTGATTGTTACTGTCGTTTCTACTTTCTTTCAGTCGTATGCTGACGTATAGGAGATTGAGAGTCGATAACATACATATACACGAGCGAGAAAAGTGGTACCATAATTTTATAGTTTATTCTAGTCCATGGGCACCATTCATCCATAGACTTCCTTGAAAAACTCAGTACTTTTTGTGATGGTTCTTTAGTGAAGAAATTTTATAATTTATCATAGTCCTTAATTATAAGACCCCCCGCCCATAGCAATTGGACTTGAGGCGACAACTTATATCCAATACATGTGGGTATAAAATTCCAAAATGTTTAGAATATGGTGTGTCATACATGCAAATTTAAGAAGTTTTGTTGCCTATTAGCAAATTTTTAAAAAGTTCAGGATCTAAGCGAAAAAGTTGCAAATCTATTTCAGTGGCTGCAGGAAACATTAGTAGAGTGATTATTATTTACAAAAAGTCTGAGTTGGGACACTTCAGAGATTTCTTGAAAGATTAAGGATTGAAGTGAATTACAGAAAACATTAAAGAACCATAATTTGAAATCTTGAGGATGTTGTATCGATGACTCGTGACGAGAAGAGTGGCTATTGGGATCTTAAACCTAAACGTAATAAGTGCAAAGTTTAGAGATTAAATTTCAAATATTGACAAACATATCAAGATAAGATTATTTACTGATATGAATGATTGTCTGAATGCCAAATATTTTCAAAATTTTGAAATGTTGAGGAACTAATGTAAAAATAAGTTTTGGGGTTGATTTTGATAAAAATTACTTTCCACACCTCTCATCTAAAGTAGTAAATCGGGTGAGTGCCACATTTTCTTTGCATTCGTCACTAATCTAGGTATGACGCCAAGTCAGATGGGATCAACGAGCTGTGGAGGGGAAAGATAAGAGATCCTGGAAAAAAGACATAGCCGAACTCTAAATGATGTTTGTGGTAGATAATGGATCCTCTAATTATGTCCGAATGGACTAAAAGTGAGTTTTTATCCTTTGATTATGAACCATCAAATGAAAATAGCGGGTATTTTGGTCACACTCACAGGTCTAGTGTGACCTCCACAATAGCTATGGTTTGATTCAGAATCATTTGTGCCCAATGAAGTATTGTGGTGTACATGTGTAAGTTATAAATCGTACACTCATTTAACACCATAAACACTAGTCTCTACATCCGTGACCCGCTGAAAAGATATCACCAGTACATGTCGGTTCTACCAATGTATCCCTTGTTTTAGCCTATTCCCAAAGAGCAGTCATTCCTATAAGGTGAGTAGGGATGGACCACTTATTAAGAGACAAAGGCCGGAAAAACATGATGATTAGTCTATATATTCAGAAATTGGAACGGTCGAGGCCTAGAATCATCAATTGATGACCACTGAAGAAGCAACGACAGGTGATCAGAAGAAGTCCGATTTAGATGCCTCACAGATAGCCGTCGACAAAAGGATGCAGCTATCCACACCCTGCCATTGCTCCAAGTATACTGATTTCCTGAAAATCCAACATCAATCATAGCACATTCCATCATCATATCACATTAAGTCTGAAGTAACTCTTTCCAGTACATTCTTCTCTGTGTGCTCACCAAGATGCACAACAACATTAAAATTTTCCCAACTAGCCATGACCCATACCCAGTGAGGGAAATATGGTAAAGATCCGTTCATAAGTCCCTCCCCTTAACATGAGAACATGAAGCATAGACACAAGATATATAAATTGATATGGACAGTCTGACTCTCTGAGATCCCCCATTTTAGTTAATATACAAGAATTAGAGATTATCAACAAAGATTGTAAGAGTACTCCCACATTCCACCCCTACTTCAAATGATAGGGATCATCGAATACGTCAAAGTTCTTATTCAAAACAAATGACTCCAAAATCACCTGGAAATAAATATGATGGAATTGAATGAGTTTCTTAAAATGCTTACGAGTAGATGTACTAGCCACATCCTTTATAGAAAAGTCCAATATCTACTCACCCAAGGCAAGCAAGGGAAAAAAAAAAACCATTGTAAACTTACAATTCTACTTCGTTAACATTTCATTCCATTCTTTTTCTCCAATTAGAAGGACATGCATTAGCATAGTGGAATTTAATCATGAAAATGTTATCTCCAATTTGCAATTGGGTTCCTTATAAAATGAAACTTTTGAAACAATAATCCCAACGACAATAGTATACTCTTTCTAATATTGAACTCTTGTAACTTTAGTCAGCCTCAACAACTTGTTGGTTTTAAACTGGAACATGGTTGTGGTTTTTATTTTAATTTTCTTTTTAGTTTCAGTGTGTAAGAAAGGAAAGATCAAAGAATCATACCTAGTTGGTGATAAGTGTATTTTATACACATATTTGAGCCTAAAAAGACATTTAATAATTCTTTTGTGCAATTATAGTCTAAGTTATTATATATGTCATTTATTAGGTAAAACTTGATAATTGAAAATGAAATTGAAAGAAAGAAATGAAAAAGTTTAAGTCCAAAGTTTGAGGACCAGATTGCTAATATCTAGTAGTTGATTTGGACCACCAAACGATAATTGAATATTGATAGAGTCAATTGGATATAATTAGAAATGAAAAAGAATGAAATATAATCAAAGTATTTTTACAAATTAATTTTCAATCACGCAAGTTATGTTCCAGATTTTTAGTCAAAGATTGAGACTCATTTTTATATAGTAAATGTTTGAATTGGAAATATTTCTATCTGTACAAATTTGTAGCCTTTTAGTTAGCTTTTTAATGTACTTTGAATCGTCTCAATCGGATATTGAAAGAGAAAGTTACGACAAAAATATTGACGACTGTGCAGAGACAAAAATATGCGCAAGTGAAGGCAACTTTATTTATTTGATTGTAACTCTTTTGAAAACCAATTTGGACGTGATTTTCAACCAAATTTCGACTTCTATAAATACCTAACAACAAAGCACATTGGAGGAACCTCTCAAATACCTATCATACTCAATATGCATAAACTATTATCGTCGAAAGGTGGCAGAATTTATAGTTTTTGTGAGGGAATCGAAGGGAACTTTCAAGAATTCAATTAAGTGAATATTCAATCTTGATTTTTGGACGAAGAAGAAAAAGAGCAAGTGGAGATTCATCAAGAAACCATTGGAGAGATTTAAGAATTCAAGATCCATCTTCATTTTCTCAATTTATCAATAATTCGGGTTATGTCTTTCTACTTAAAAACGTGTTTTCTTGTAATATTGCAATGATGGGCTAAGTTTTTAATTACTAAGATGTAGATGAATTCTTATTATGAAATTTTTAATATAAATTAAGTATTTTGACGTCCAATATGTGTTATTTCTTGTATGCTTGTTATTGTGTTTAATGCTCTTCAATTAATTGGTCACTAATTGGAATGATTTGTGAATTTTATTGATTTCAATAGAAACGATAAAATAGATAGCACTTATAACAAGCATTGTAAAGTTCGATTCGAGATAGAGATATAACGCTATGCTTTGCATGATTTCTATAGATGTTTTACCATTTTTAATGAATTCTTTCATTTTTCGCATCTTTTATAGATATATAGGAATGTCACATGAGATGATAGATTTAATTGATATCGAGACCTATTTTTAATTAACTTAAGAATATTGATCAACAAAAATGTTTACATATTGTCATAATATTGATTTGCATTAAAATGGATTAATAAGGGGGATTCAAAATCTTAATAATCTTCTCACATAATTTTATAAAAATCTTCATAAATTTGTTCAATAGAATAGTTAGTTAATTAATTAATTTAGTATAAATCCTTCAACAAAAATTTTCTATTCGATTAAGATTAGTCCACATGGGAACGATATTTTATTTATCATTTTATTACTTATTCGTGATCTCGTACACTTGAATCAAACGATCAAAGTTTTGACGCCGCTACCAAGAACTATAGTATTTAATCAGGTTATCCCTATAGTGTGGCTTCCTATGATCAACCAAGTTAGGGTGGTGGAAGAGGTGAGTACATTTGTGGGGTGAAGGTGGAGTTGGCTTAGGACTTGGTGGCTGAGATTTTTGGTGGTGGTGGTAGTAGTGGTGTTGTTGGCGGCGACGAGATAAGGTAGCATGACATTTGATTGGTGTCGGTGGTATGAATATGCAATTGTGCTAATCTACATTTGGTGGTGGTGGTGTGGTCATGTCGGAGATAATGGTGGTTGGTGTTTGTTGAAGGTGTTGGTGGAAGTGATGATGGTGGTGATGATTGTTGTTGTAGATTTGAGGTGAATGTAGTATTAATGGTCGTTGTGGTAGTGGTGGTGCAAAGAAAATTTTTAGTTAAACATCAGTTGGGAATTCATTGTCGTGGATTTGAGTTGAAGGTGGTAAGTTGTGATGCATTGAAGGTGCTGGTCTACGGTATGTACAGATTTATTTGTGAAATCCTATGTGACCAATTATGTATGTGTTGTGACTTGATCATGTATCGTCATAGTTAAGATTAACCTGATCACAAATAGTCGTGTTAGAGATAAATTTGGTCACAATTAATCATGCTGAAGACAAATTTGATCACAGTTAGTCACATATAACACATGTTAGTGACTTAGTTGCATACACTTACAAATTAGACGATCACATACAATCATACTGAAAATAAAATTGGTCACAGATCTGATTACCAAAAAAAAAAAAAAAACTGGTTACAAATAACATAGTTAGTTACAAACTGGCGAGCCAGAGCCGAGCGGCTCTTTTAGGCGACCCCACCTTAGACGAGGTGCAAGCTTGCCCGGTTTCTTCCCCCATTTATTAATTTCTTTTTAAGAATTTTCAGTTAACTATTTTTTTTTTTTAAATTTGTAGTTAATTATTTTTTTTATTCTTTACGGGGCGGGCAGTACCGGGGCGGGGCGGAATTTTTTGCTATCACTACTTCAAAACATCTCGTTTCTTCTCATGTTTCTCTTCCGTATCACCAACACACCCCAAGGTCGGAGTTTTGTCTTAACGCTTAAAAAAGCACCAAAAATCAATAGAAAATTACTCCAAAACATTAACCCAATTCTTGATAAGAGGTAGAGATAAACTAAATGTGACCGAGGATTGGGATCTAGCAGTAAACAATGACTGGCTATAGATGTTTATATTAGAGTAAAGATGTATCGGTTTGGACATTTAGCCAATTTTCAAAGCAAACCATTCAAAACGGTTTAGAAAATTTACAAATCAAACCAAACGAGTTTTTGCAGGTTTGACTTCAAACCACAATTTATCTAGCAACATAAAATTTACACTTGTTAAAATTTTGGTCTAAAATCTCATTTAACTTTCTAAACATAAACGTTACAACATTAATATATTGGTCTCAATACAAACTTGAAGGAATACATATATGCTCTCCGGAATCTGGTTCAAAATTTAAGACACTGATATGAAATTACATGGAAAAAATAAATGAAAAAGGACAAACCTACTTTAGCAGTAATAATACTCCCAACAGATTAATGCAACAAATCTAGTTTGATTCTTGAGACTCATCTTAAAACTTATTCATTAATTAATTGGTGAGTCATGTCACTATTGCTCAATAAATCATTTCTCTATGCCTAAATGTTTAAAATTGTGCATATTTTTTCATTAGTTTAGAAACGGTTTGATTCAATTTCAAATGATTTTTAACTCTCCAAACTTAAATATCCAATTCAAAAAACCGATAAGCTATTGGTCCACGTGGACCCAAATTAATAGTTTCAATTTGATTCAGAATTGAGGATTTTTTTTATTTACCTCTATTTATATTATAGTTTTGAGATTTGAGTTGAGTAGAAATCCCACCAGTGTTGTCACTAGGTTTCAGGTTTAATCGGTAGATCACTATTGCATCTTATATATATATAAAGTGTCTATGAAACGAAAATTCTTGTTTTAACGGAAAATTTAACGGAATTTGTTGTTTTAACGGAAAATCTATTTTCTCCGTTAGTTTTATTGTTTCCATAATTGGGCTTCAAAATTTACAATTCTAAGGCCCATGGAGAAGTATTG
>CAIGRO010140638.1:0-12836 GCA_903798355.1 Fraxinus baroniana | reverse complement strand
ATTAATGATAAGTATGCAAGTATGAATGAATTAACTAACTAAATGCAAATTGACGATGAATGTAACTTGAAGTATTTTCTAATATGTGATGAGTGTTAGGATCACAATTCCTAAGTAATAATATTTTTAAACCTAGTTTTACACTTTGACATATGATTGCAATATTGACAAATCAATGTTCCTAAATTATTCAACAATTTATGTCGAGCAATGTCAAACATATTCTCATATATGACCCAACTATATTTCTATGATGGATGCAAATATACAAGAATGCATAAATTTTTATGAACACTTAAAAATTTACATAAGACATAGCAATATATTTATATCTCATATCGGACCTTATGATGATAATTTCCATTCTCTCGAATGAATGAAACAAATTACCAAACTCACATAATTATTATGCACTTTAATTATAGAGAAAATAAGATCATATAAACTATTCAAATAGTCAAAAACGTATTTTTATTGTCAAGAATGTAAAAATAAGAAATAAAAATCATATTACAGAGTTCAATGTTCACTAGTACAGAGTTAATCTAGCGAAACATGATGGAAAGAAGAAAATCAGAAATTTAATGAAGAACGACATCACCAATTTGATTCTTGAATTAAATCTTTGCATTGTGGTGTTGTTATTCTCGATCTTGCCTCTTTTTTTCTCTGAAAATCTTGATAAAAACTCATCCCCCTTGTTTTGGACGGCCATAGGGTTTAAATACCCTCTCAAGATTTGTTTCCATAGATATTTCAATCAAAATAGGAAATCAGAATTTTCGCCAACTTTTTGTACTATGCGACCGCATAGTAGAGAAAAATGGCCCTCTATTTTTCCCTGAACTGACCAATGTGACCGCATAGTTATGGCAAATTACAAGTTCTTGCATTTTGGTCCTTAAATTTAATTTTGCCAATCTTGACCTCTTTTCCCACATCTTCTTCCTCCAATTTGTTATTCCAAATCTCAATTGATCCTCGATATCTTTACTTCTCCGATCTCTCCTCCGAGTCATCTTTCGATTATTCACACATTAGTCCCTGAACTTGGTTTTCTTCTGTTTTAGTCCCTTTCCCCATTTTTCTCCTAATTTCCACCGTATTCATCATTGTTGTCCTACCAAATACAAATTACATCGAATTAAGCTATATTCCACATATTATTAACAATTATCCATGTTTGTGGCATAAATTAAGTGTGTAAAACACATTAATCAGCTACGCCAAAACTGAATACATCCGACTTCAGTGTAAGGTGACCACTACTAGTATATTCGGGTGCAGAGTATCCATGAATACCCATGATCCTTGTGGTAACATGAGACATCCTCGTTTGGACCAAACTGCATATCCAAAACCAGAAAGTTTATGGCGGAACCCTTCATCCTCTAGTGGAAATTTTGTGCAGGATGCAAATCTTGGAGGGTAACGATAAGGAGATTAGAATAAATTGACCTCCATCATGTCTGAGGCTGTATCATAAGCTAAAACTGACTGAAGTATATAGTCTCTCTGTTCGTGCTTAACCACTTGAAAGAAAAGGAAATGAAAATTTTCGTCCATCAACTACCGATAAATCTTGGGCATAAGCAAAATAATTATCAAAGAAGATAACAAACTAAGAAGAACTTATCATATTGGGTGGAGCAGAAGAATCCCAATTATCGGAATGAACAAATCAAATAGAGCATCAGAAATAGACTCAGTATAATTAAAAGGCAAAGTTGATAGTACTTTTGCTAGTTGGGAAGCAGCAATTCAATTAAAAGCAAAGTTGATAGTACTTCTATATCAGTGCATCTTTTAAGTTACCTTCATTGGTCTTGTTTCTTTCGGGCGAACAGTGTGATTAAGTGTGCACGTTGTTGTACAATTCGTTAGGCTGGCTGAGGCTTAAGTGAAACCTCAGGCAGAAACTGAAGTTATCGGTTGACCCCCGTGACAATTACCATGATATTGCTTACAAGCTATATGTATCAATTTAATTTTTAAGAAAACCAAGCCAGTCCCAGGTGGCTCTTTCATTTCCTCCTTACTTTACTATAAAAATGGATGTTCGATGCACTTCCAGCAAGTATATATGCAAATTAGTTAAACATGTACATATGTTCTTCAAGACTAAAAATATATCATGTTAGTATTTGTTAAGGGATATATATCTCACATTGATAAATAATGTTGAACAGACCAATTAATAAAAATCTTGTCATATTCCTCTTAACAAGGTTGACCTTTTAAGATGGAATATCAAATCCTAACATGGTATCAGAGCTCATTATGCTCCAACGAGTGATTCGATCCGGTTAAAACTCTAAAATGAGCATGTAGATTTCAAAATTGATCTACTCAAACGAGCCACCATCTTGTGGGAGCTTGTTAAGAGATATATATCCCACATTGATAAATAATGTTGACACAGACCAATTAATAAAGATTTTGAGCTACTCCTTTTAACAAGGTTCATCTTTTAAGATGGAACCCCAAATCCTAACAATATTAAAATTAAAAATGGCTTTTCTTCTAGTTTTTGAAAGTGGAAAGTTGAACATTGCTACTTGGGCAACATCGAAAAAAAAAACCCAAGCAAACAAAAGAATGAATGAATGATTGAAGTCATTTCACTTGTATGCCCAAAGTTAAAACCGGTACAAATGCACAAAATATCAGGGAAGAATCGAATGAAAACTTCAGTCCACTGCCATGCAGTTTAACCCAAAACCTTGCGTAAACCTATATAGCTTCATTTTTCTTCTGTTTTTTCATTCTGGTTCTCCTGGTAAACATATAGCTTCATATTTCTCTTTCATCCCTAGAGGTAAGAGCATCAGATGGGATTCAAGATCGTGCCAAGAACCAATTTTGCACATAAAGTTTTCATTATTCCAGTATATTTTGTTTTCTACGTCATTAACCACAGCCAGTTACCATCAACATGAAAAAGAAAAAGAAAAAAAAGTCTGAATCATTTTGCCCTTTTCTCTGCCTCATCCTGATCTTTAAGCAAATTTGATCCCTGCGAAATGTCCTCAAACTGCAGAAGATTTGAAGTGGGCTTATTTCTCTGCCCTTGGACCTTACTTCGAGCAGCATGGGGGTTATATTACTTCACTATGCCAAATAATCCAGAGCAGCCACCACTTGAGTCATGGTAGGCCGAGATGGGGCCTCATCTCTTACACACATTAATACCACATCAACGACCTTGCAGAACACAGATTCTTGAAATTGTCCATTCAGTTGTGGATCAGCCAACTGCACACAGTTCTTACGATCATTCAAAAAAGGACGTGCCTACAAATATAAGAGGATGATTATAGCCATTATATACATAAAAATGAAGACCATTATGAATATCAAATAATTACAAGAATATATATCAGAGCCTAATGCATAAGAAACCTTTGGCTCTGCACAACCTGACGATACAGAATGGAAGGAAGACAAACAGAAACAGAGAAGAGAGAAGAATTGGATGGAAAACTCAAATCAGTCAAATGTTTTAATAATCAATTCAATAGTGCACATAACAATCAGATATAAGGTTTTTGAAGCTTTTCAAATTACTTGCAGTTTCTCATAATCAGCAATTCTATAGGCATTAAAAATTTTACCCAATTAATAAGTGCATGCTCCCCGATTTCCCGATTATCATCTAATGCCCTACGTCCAGTGATTATCTCCAACAAGACTATGCCAAAACTATAAACATCTGACTTCATCGTAGGTTTTCCAGTTGCGGCATATTCAGGTGCAAAGTATCCATAAGTACTCATGAGCCTAGCGGTAAGATGAGTCTTATCCTCATTTGGACAAAACTTTGCAATTCCAAAATCAGAAAGTTTAGGGAGGAACCCTTCATCCATCAATATATTAGATGATTTCAGGTCCCCGTAAATGACTGGTGGATTCGCCTGGTGGTGCAGGTAACTCAAACTCTTAGCTGTACCAGCTGCTACTTTCATTCTAGTAATCCAATCCAGGGGTTGCATGTCAGGTGTAAGATCTGCACAATGACCCTAGCTTATAATCATACATTTATGAAGAAATTCATATATTCTTCATAACAAGCATAAGGGGAATAAAATTCAAGAGCAAAACGATGACTAAACTGGCAACATCCACATAGAATAACCCTTCTAAAGCTACTGAATAAACTATTTCAAAAATTTAAAGCAATCTCCATCAGGTCTGTGGGAAATAATAAGCTAGAATTGACTGAAGCATATAACTTCTCTGTCCCTCACCCTCACCAGTAAAAAGAAAAAATGGAAAAGCCTAAAAAGGAGATATATTGCCATACTATTGCAATTCCGCAGACAAAATTCTACAATATATCAGAGAAACAAATATGACAACTGCCAAGAATTGGCAAATTCCTAACTATCAAGAAAACATGTGAACTGTTGAAATGTGACATATAGCCGCAAACCTCAAGTTTCATCAGATGTCTTGGTACAACAATAACATCCAATAGTCTTTTGTGCATAACTAGATATGGGGTCAGAACCAAAAGGGAATAAATTATTGTCGCAAAAGCATTTTCTAAGCATATTGTTCTATAATCAGATGTTCAAAGGATGCATTATCATGAAAAGGAAATTTGATTAGTATGTATTATGACCGTGGAGGCGATTTTCCAAGGAACCCAAGGGCAAGAATTCATTTACAAGAATTCTTAGGCCCCCCTCATCACAGTAACCGACCAAATTGACAAGGTTAGGGTGACGCAGCAGAGAAAGCATGTGAACATCCACCAAAAACTCCTTGTCCCCTTGTGAACCATTTTGATCAAGTCTTTTAACGGCAACAATCTGAAAATAGTTACAACATGTTATATATTCACATCTACCCTAATTTTGGAAATTATGAACAAAAAAAGAAGGCCCAATCCAAATATCGGTCATTTTAATCTCTGGTTAAAGATTACCTGGCCGGTGCTCTCTATTTTCCCTTTGTATACAGGCCCATAGCTACCTTTTCCTATGAAGGATCCTTGCCTGAAATTGTTAGTTGCTGTTGCCAGATCATGAAAAGAGAACGCCGTCGCATTACTTTTAGATTGATCAGCAGCATCCTCTGAGACAGAGGAACACTGAACTAACTCTGGTTTTTTACTCATTTTCACTGCATGAAATTACCAACGGTTAGGCTTAGAAGTGTGAGAAAGGAAGAAGCATGATAAACAATTAAACATCACAACCACATTAGTCATGGCTCATATGCATTTTGCAGATTCTGATTTTTTTTACTCATGAGAACTTGTCAAGATAACAACAAAGAATCCCAAGAAAACCCATACAATTACAATGCTGAAAATAAATAGACAACATAAGTAATTTAGATCAAGAACCAAGGATTATAGACATTACAGAGACGAAAGTGAGAAGAAATCAAGTAGAAAATCCGTGCAAGAGCAGCCTCTTGAAAGATGATACCCTAATCCAAAGAGAAGATTAAACCCAATTCTTGAATTTGAAGAACACTGTAGTAGTAAGTAGTCTAGTCTGCTTAATTCGTGTTGCTGGTGAAAATTGAAAAGGAGGGAACTGCAATAACGACTCTCAACTTAAATATCAACTGAACGAAACAGTTTTTATAAAAATTAAAAACGCGTGCACTAAAGTTTTAGCAACTTTACTAATTTAAAAACGTGTTTTCACACTTCTGAATTTTGAATATTATACACTTCTCCTTTTGGTTATTATTATTTTGAGTTTAACAGAATAAAAATAGAATACTAGTGTACTGTTCACATGTTCCGGTTTACATGGCCGAGAAATGCTAGATGTAGCGTGATAATCCCTCACATTGGGGTGGAGCCCGCAATTTTAAAAATCGCGAGCCCCCACCTCATGTGAAGAATTGTCAAATTGAGTGCACAACAAGGTGTACACTTAGCCTTATTTTTATTTGGACACACAAACCTTATATGTTTCGATTTAAACTGATGCAATTATGCTACATGTAAAAATAAAAAATAAAAAATTGAAAGAACTTTTGCGGAGCAATACTTGATAATTTTTCATTGATTTTGGATCCATTAATGACAGAAATTGCACTATACACCTGTATGGTTTCAAATTGACATAGGATATTTTTTTAATTTATTTCTTTTGTAGATAAAAAGAAAAACTTCTCTTAGGCCCTGTTTGATACTCCACTTTTTCCTTGGAAAATGGAAAAGATCTTGGAACAAGCTGTTTGATTGCAATTCTTCTTTCGGTAAAATATTTTCCCGCCACAATCTGACCCGCATGTTTTTCCTCCAAATCATTGAAATTGATTTCTTTGGTTTTTAATTTTCCAGGTTACTGTTGGTTTTTTTTTTTTTTTAATTTTTTTTTGGCAATTAAAGTTTTTTTTAGACATAATGGAATTTTTTTTTTAAACTTTTATTGATAATTTCTGTACAAAACAAAGCCGAACGAATGGTATTCGGTATGATAATTTTTTTTTGACAATTGGAACAAATTCTAAAATTAATGATAAAAAAAAATTATCACTTTCATGAACAATTTTCATGAAAAACAAAGTCAAACGGATATCAAATTTTTAATATTTTTTAGGTGAAAAATTATACCAATAAAACACAATTAATTATAATTCTCAATAAAATATTTTCTAAACAATTCAATTACCTGTAAAATATTTTTTTTTGACTCATTTTTCACCATGTAATGAAAATTTTCTATTCCTTAACCTACAAGGATTAGAAAATTATTTTATCTGTACAAAATTTTCGAGTTTTCACGTTAGATTCAACAGTCCGCTTCAGCACCAAGCGAAGCGTCGCCATCACATCACCCAGTTTGAAATCGAGCGAAGAAGGAGAAGAGGTAAAATGGTGGGAGTGCTTTCGAACAAAATCCAGAAGTACGAACTAAAGCCTGGCGATCACATCTATTCTTGGAGACACTCGTATATCTACGCTCATCATGGTCCATTTTCTTTTCTTTTTTTTTTCGACTCTTGAGCATTTTTTAACTCAATTATATTGTCTATTTTGAGCATTGTTATTCTGATCTTTATTGTCGCGATTTTTCTATTGGTTGGTCTCTTTGGTATTGATTAATTTGGCTTTTGTTACTCTAGAGTCTAGATGAATGTTGAGTTTCGACTGAAAATTCCGAGAGGAGGAAGAGGTCAAAATAAGAGGATTGCAATTTAAATTTTAATAAGAAGTATGAAAGATCCGTTGATCATTCGTGAAATCCTTTTAATTTTATGATTAAATTTTACTTTTATCCTTATTTTTTTATTGTGATAGATGGGTGACACAGAATAATGTNACTGAAAATTCTGAGAGGAGGAAGAGGTCAAAATAAGAGGATTGCAATTTAAATTTTAATAAGAAGTATGAAAGATCCGTTGATCATTCGTGAAATACTTTTAATTTTATGATTAAATTTTACTTTTATCCTTATTTTTTATTGTAATAGATGGGTGACACAGAATAATGTCTAGACGGATTTTAGGAACTACTGTTAGCAGATCTAAGGCAATGGTGAACTTGGAAAGTAGATAGATGAAAGTAAAAATATATTGTTCAAACCAAATCTGCAATTTAAACATACAAACATAAAAAATGTAGACTTATAACAATCTAGACTCTCCTTAAGAGACTTGCTCCCTCTAGTGCTTCAAGTGTCGAAGGATTTGTCTGCTTGGCTGGAACGGATGTGGTACCTATGTCACTCATGAACAACCAACAAACTTAACTTTGAAGCAGAGAATGAAGGAAATAATTTTTATGAAAGAGAGACAAGAGATTGAAAAATTGATGTGAAATAGGAAACATGCAATCTGGAAGACCCTATTTATAGGTTCATTTCTGGCCATTTAAACACATGGTTCATGACTTCTCCAAGAAAGGAGAAACCTTTAATTGACAAGTTGAAATTGTTATGTGAAGTAATGACGATTCTGGAAAAAAAAAAAGAATTTTATGAAAGATGACATTGTTTTGGCCAATCTAAACGATAATGTTAAGTTGAAAGGACATCTGCCTGGGTCATAACATTTTGGAGTGGACATATCGTTTAGGCTTTTTCAAAAGAGTCATCACCAATGTGCTCCTTATAACTAATAATTTTTCCTTTATTAAGTGGCGAAAGCTGAAAGCATGATCAATGTTTTTTGTGTGTGTACGCATAGCTAATGACAAATATTTGGTATATGAACTTATCGTAGGAAATATATTTCAAGGATCACAAAATCTATGACACTTGGAACCCTAGCCTTTCTAATACTTTAGGCACTCCTGCATTCAAGATAGTGATCATTTTGTCCAGAGTGATAAGTTACGTTTTTAGGTCCAAGAAAAGAGAACATCCAGAGCTTGAGCTTGTAAGATGAAATGGAGAAGTTCTATAGAGGTTATATGTTATGGAAAATACCTTTTAAGGTTAAAAAAATAAGTTTTACGGAGTGGCTATTGTACCTTTTATGCTTTATATGATACTAGGTGTTGGGTAATTAAAAGGAAAAATGTCTAAAAGGTGAATGTAGTGAAATGTGGATGTTAAGATAGAGTGTGGTCATATTAGAATGGGCAAAACAGCTGAAGATCAGACCAATTACGGATAAATTAAAAGAGTGACAATCTAGTCATTTGGTAGTTAGGACATGTCTTACGTAGACAGAGAAATTTCTGTCCGTAAAGTGATAGAATCTTAGTAGAACATGTTAAAAGAGAGAGGGGTAAAACAAAATTGACACTGTTTCCCTTGGTTGGGAATGATAAGATTGCATTGGATCTTTCAGTAGATGCAGCGATATACAGCGTAGTAAGAAAAGATCCATATTGTCAATCCTAAATTACCAGGGAAATAGACTTGGTGGTGGTTGTCATTGCAAGAAATTCCAAGCTAAACAGTACTACGTATATGAGCTTAAGACTAATTTATTACTCTTATATGGAGGAAGTGAAAACAAAACACACACCCTGGTGAACACAACGATGATAAATAGCGAGATAACAGTTCTATTTTCTTTCACAAAAAAATATCGAGCAAGAGAGTCAGAGATAAGTACATCATGAACAGTATGACTAATATGACTACTTCATCTCTGCCATTTGTTTGAGAAGTTCTGATCATGACTGGTGCGGTAAGGTCCCACATTGTTTGAGTAGCCTCAAAATCAATACAAGCAGGGAACTATGGCTGAATGAGCTTTGTGAATTCTTGAAATTGGGAGCAAGTTTAGAATGAGATTTAGGCTTATACAGAGTAATTATCCGTGAAGATAACTAACTAAGAACTTACCATATCGGTTGGAGTTAAAGCCCCAATCATATGATCTAATTCAAATTAAGCCTGAGAAATATATTCAGTATGATTAAAAGGCAAAGTTTGATTTTTTTACTAATAGGGAAAATATTCAATTATATGATTCATGTTTAACATTTCTAATTTCCAGCTGAAATAAGACTTGATATGGCACTGGAGAGGATCTAAATGAGAATTTTATAGGAGCATTTGGAGCAATGGTCATCTTTGAACCTGCATAAGACAATTGTCAAGAAGAAATGAACATCAAGTCTAATTTCGTAAAGTTATCCTGACTTAAATTAATTTAAGGATAAATGGGGAACAAAATCAGCATTGGGAACAATGTGGATTTTGATATATTTCAATTATATAATAGCTACATTTGGTGCTGATACTGTGGGGGCATTAGAGTTATGAATTTTGGAGTCGATGTGTGAAGAATGGCCATGTGATTGTTACTTAAGAGTCAATAAGCTATTTTTAGAAATCTTGGCAGCATGTTCATTATGGTGATTAGTTTCCTGATTTATGGTGGTCAACAAACAATACGAGCTATCATATGCATTCTTCAAGGTTTCATCGATACCTTGTCCCACTCAAATCATTTACTTTTTTAACTATTTAATGCCCCCTATAAAAATTGCTTTACCTGTATGTCTACGTGGCGGGAATACACTATGAATTTGAAAAATGCATTGATTGTGTAGGATGTGGTTGTGTATGTCCTATTGATTTACTTTTTCTCTTTTTCTTTTTTTTTTTTTTTGGAAATGACACAGAACGTAATCACAAAAGAATATATAATGTCAAGTGGCCGTAAATTGATAAGTCACGAGGATAATTGGCACAATAAAAAAATACTCAAACTGGGTTTTATTCTTGATAAATTTGAAGTTGGCTACATGAATCTACTTTTGCCATGATACACTATATGATCTATTTACAGGGGCTTGGGTTTTTGTATAATCTATTGTACAGGGGCTGGGGTTTTGGTATGATTTATTAATCAAACTACATCACATCTGTGAATGCCATTTTTAACTTGTCTGAATTTATCCAATATTATTTCAATTATTTTGACTCATAGATGGAGTGACAAAAGCCTCCATATGGGAAGAATTTATAAATAGTTCAATTTAAATATAGATAAAAAAGAGTGGTGGACTAGAGGACAATACTTCTTGGTCCATTTAAATGTGTGGTTGAAAATTGTTCAATTCGACTATTTCTCTATCTTTAGGCTGTGTATAGTAAACTGTATTTCCCCGTTACCATAGCTTGACTACTTTGTATTTCATTCAACTTCAGGAATATATGTCGGGAACGGAAATGTGATCCATTTCACTCGGGGACCGGGACAGGAAATTGGGACGGGAACTGTGTTAGATCGTTTCATTTTCAGTTCGTCTCCTTCCGATACCTCCAAGCCCCCATGCCCGATATGTGGTGATCAGTCAAAGTCTGATGGTGTCATCTCTTCTTGCCTTGACTGTTTTCTTTATGGTGGTGAACTATATCTGTTTCAGTATGGTGTCTCTCCAGCAATGTTTCTTGCCAAAGCTCGTGGAGGAACATGTACTCTTGCCCCTTCTGATCCGCCTGAAGATGTCCTTCACCGTGCTGAATATCTTCTTCAGAATGGTTTTGGCGCCTACAATATTTTCAAGAACAATTGTGAGGATCTTGCAATATACTGCAAAACTGGTTTGATTGTCATCACAAGCATTAGTGTCGGCCGGAGTGGGCAGGCAACTTCTTTTTTAGCTGCTGCTAGTGCCATTGTCTCATCACCACTTCGCTTTTTAACTACTAGCTTTCCCGGTCTTACAGCAGTGGGATGTGGCATTTATTGTATTAGCCGAGTGATGTCCGATATTGGAGTACGACGTGATGTCAGGAAAATCCCTGTTGAAAGGCTTGTTTCCGAATCCGGCTTAGATTAAGTCGGAAGCAGCAACTGAGACCCCGAAGGAAGATTGAAACTGGAAGTGACTTTTATGGCTGGCCAATTTGCTCCCCCAATTATTATGATCACCAGGGATAATTTATTTAAGCATTGATCTGCAGGCTTTCCTGTTAAATGTTTCTCTGGTTAACATTTCCTTATATTTTTTTATGTTTGTGAAAATTGTCATCATGGTGTGAAAAACTGGCCCTCATTGGTGTACTTGATGATCTATCGACACTGGTACTCAAGAATAACTTTGTTTACCTTTTCTTTTTCGTGATATCCTTTTGTTCATCATTCCTGTGTTTAAGGTTTCCCTGCTTTTTTTGACTGTCTTCGTTGTATATAAATACAAAACCCTCATTGGAAAGTTCGTTAAACCCCTATTTGACAATCATAAAATGGATTGTTTTGGGGACAAATAGTTTCTTTTTTGAAAAATGAGTTTTCGGCAAATGGCGCCAACTGATATTCGTCCGCCTTTCCTCCTTCACTAACAATCATTCTGACAACAAATAACCTACAAAGAAATTGACCCTATGGGTAGGCTTAACGACCTATTAGACATGCCCAAAACCAGGCGTGTGCCACCGCTATGATATGGGGCAGGCGAGGCATATAGACAGGCCTTAGAGATGAGTACCACAACAGCTATCGTGCTCGAAAATAAATAGAATCTGAAAATAGAGAACAGTAATTTAATAAGTGGGTCCATCACAGTATATATATATATATATTACGACTTACGACTTTTTAATAATTTAATAAGTGGGTCACAGCATCTTTATATATATATATATATATATATGTATATATGTATTACGACTTTTTAAATTTTCGTTCAAGTAAAACTGTAAACCTAATAATTTAATAAGTGGGTCCATCACTGCATCTTTATCTCAAATCACGGCATCTTTATTATTCATATATTTCATAATATTCGCAATTTATAAGCACTTGAATCACTACTAAATAAACACTTAAAATATATCACGACAATATATTGATTGAAATTAACATTTGACTTTAATAATTTCTTTAGCTTATATTTTTCTACTTCCATGATGCATACATTTTTGTGCTGAAATTTTTACTTTTTCTGCATCTCAATTTGGACCTTTTCAAATTTGGATGAATAGCATCACTCTTTTCGTTAGAGTTTAGATGAGCTTTAACCTCTTGTGATGTGAGTACAAACCATCAAATTAAGTATTCGAATTGCCCATGTGAGGGGTGTCATCCCGAATGTACACGTAGCATTATTCTTCGAAAGTATTGTGTTTTGGTACAGTAACATTGTAGAGTTACACTATTTGTTTTTCCTTCCTTTTTGAACGCGTAAAGTTATACATGAACGTCAGCGGAAACAGAGAGAACAACATATCATTACCCTTTATGATGATCTATTGATTGAAATTGAGTACTTCTAATGGAAATTTCCCAAATAATGTACTAGAAATTGACTTTTTCTTTTTGCATTTTAATCCGGACTGAGTTGACTCACTACAGCCTACTGGTCTTTGTCGATCCCATCTTCTTTGCCATATCTCTGAGCACAAACTTCTGTATTTTTCCGGTGGAAGTTTTCGGAAGCTCATCCTTGAAAACCACCG
>CAIGRO010140570.1:668-13510 GCA_903798355.1 Fraxinus baroniana | reverse complement strand
AAAAAAAAAAAAAAAAGGGTTTTTGCAAAGTCGTAAAATGAAGTGTGGGTGGTGATACTTGCTCAATCACTTCTAGTATTCAGAGTTTGCATTGAGTGCGATTTTGAACTATTGACATACATAACTGGATTCATTTTGTTACGACGGGTTATTGAATTTACACTTTCATGTTAGTCCACTTATTGAGTTAATACTCTTTTAACTTTTCAAAAAATGAAAAAAAAAAAAAAATGGTTGAACTAAAGTATTATTAAAGATATGTGTGGTTGAAAAATTAATAAAAGTTGCAAATCTTATTAAATAAATGATTAAAGTTGAATTTTGGCCAATTGATAAGTTGATAAAAATTTAACAAAGTTTTATCCAACATGCACTGACTTAACAAAAAAAGGTGCAATGATCCATTTGAAAATATGACATCAATTCATGTTTTGTATGTATTATTGGACAATATTAAAGAAAAAGAAAAATAAAATCTATTCATTATAATATCTAATATTTTCCAATTATATGTACCAAACATGCAATACAATTTTCAGTTTTTCACCCCAAGCAATCAACAACCTACTTTGTCAAAAACACTAAAGAAAAAAAAATGAAATACAATTGGTACCAAAGACCCCAAAGAAAAATAAAATTGTAAAGATAATCAGTGCACCTTCCACCTATTAAATTAACAAAATTGGAAGATATTACAAAAATAATAAATTTTTCTCAAGAAATTTTTTCCCTTTTATCTGGAATTCCCTAAACATCATGACAAAAACTTGTTCTAGAAAAAAACATCCCTTTTTTATATTCTCTTTAGTTAGAATTATGTACATTTGAAAATGCCAGAAGATCATAAGATGTAACCATTTCAACCAATTAGGCCCTCAAGCACATACTATAAATTCTTTTTCTAATGAGCAAATCTTCATATTCTCTGTCTTTCTAGTACCAATACTAAGAATTCGTAGTACCTTAAACCATGAAAAATTCAAACTTTTTTGTAACTGTCATCGTGTTTTTTTGTCTTCTCGGTGCGATAAATTCGCAGTCTCTAGTTCCTGCACTCTTCATATTTGGAGACTCAATTGTTGATGTGGGAAATAACAACAATCTTGAAACAATTGTTAAAGCAAATTTCCCACCCTATGGACGAGACTATGACAATCACAAGCCAACTGGGAGATTCTGTAATGGAAAACTTGCTTCAGACTTCACTGGTACTAAGTTTTCTTCTCTCAACCACTCCTCCTAATCCTTCTCCCCTTCTAGGCTCTTTTAGTTTAAAAGTTTAATATGTTCCCCTCTCGGCTCTTCTAGTTTAAAAGTTAAGCTGTTAGAGAAGAGACGGGCCCATTTATTTAAATTATGTCTTCCGCACGTCCCATTGAAGGCCATATTCATATAGAGAAGTGAATTTGACTTGCTTAAGTGTAGGCCAATTCATATTTTCATCAACAACCTAACGCATAATATTTCATAAGTAGGTGGTAGCGAGATCAGAATGTGAAACCTTTGTCTGCTCTGATACCATATTTAAAAACTTAACTCTTGTAGAATACACAAATTAATTTATTTAAAGTATGTCTTTAACGCCTCTTTTTAGTATTCTTATGAATTTAAACTTGTTTAATTTCTTCAAATTTGCAGCTGAAAATCTTGGATTTACTTCATCCCCACCGGCTTATCTAAGCAAGAATGCTACTGGAAAAAACCTGTTGATTGGAGCTAACTTTGCTTCTGGTTCCTCTGGTTACTATGATGGCACAGCTAAAATCTATGTAAGAACAATGCTAAATGCATCATGTAAAGTTCTTCTTAGTATAACACAATTTAGATGATCTTATGTCAAACCACCTCGTTTAAAACCTTAAATTGCTAGAGGGGATTCATCCCCTTACGTGCAAGCCCAGTTTATTTTTCTATCAAAAGTACCCGTGCATGTTCGATATGCAGAATTGGACACGACTAATCAGTATAATGAACAAGTTTTTAGCTCTTGTTTCTTTAATACAGTCTAGTCATATCTGGTGCTTTGTTGCAAACAAGCACTAAGTTGAAAGAGAAATAGGTACTTATTTATATATGTGACACTAAAAAATGAGATTTTGCTCTTGTAGAATACAATTCCGTTGAGCAAGCAACTAGAATTCTACAAGGAGTATCAGAAGAAACTGGTGGGAATTGCAGGGAAATCCAATGCTTCATCAATAATTTCTGATTCAGTATACCTAATTAGTGCTGGAAGCAGTGATTTTGTTCAGAATTACTATATTAATCCTCTTCTCTACAAGGTCTACACAACTGATCAGTTCTCAGATATTCTCCTGCAATCATACACAAAATTCATACAGGTAACATCTACGAAACAGTTTAGATAGGACCTCAAAATTACTGGCTCCAAGGTCAATCGTTGGGATGACCAGGATGCCCCCATAGTAAACTGGCCCTTGGCCTGTAGGTCCAGGCAATTATAACTCTTTGAGAATTGTATCTTGTGGGCTTGCAAGGAAGTCGATTGGAATGTTGCATATTAAGCCAACGGTTCTGCTTGGGGTACATCAAGGAATTATGGACACCTGAATGGATCCCTTGATGTACATCCATCATTTTCCCACCAAAAAAGCCACTCCCAAAAAATCCTTCATGTATAGAGAAATATTAGTGGAACTATAGAATGCCTAATATACCCCTAGACCCAAAGTACACCTAATAAATTCGTGATATAACGAGAAAACCTTTTTTTTTTTTCCCGACAGGAATTGTATAAGTTGGGAGCAAGGAAGATTGGAGTGACAACATTGCCACCACTTGGATGTGTACCAGCAGTGATTACAATATTTGGAAAGGACAGCAATGACTGCGTAGAAAAAGTAAACAAAGCAGCAATTTCATTCAACAATAAACTGAATGCAACATCCCTGAATTTGCAAAGCAAGCTTTCTGGTCTTAATCTTGTTGTTTTGGACATCTACCAACCTCTTTATGACCTGGTTACAAAACCTAGTGACAATGGTAAGCTTTCTATTCTTTCACTAAAAATCAAATATATAATTTGCGCTTGTTTGGAGCTCATTTTCATCTCATTTGTAAATATTTTTTTACCGTTGCACAGTGAACAACTCTCTTTTTATTCAAGATTTAAATCGACGTGTTAGTGTCCATGTCCAGCTTTTCAGAAAAATAACATGTAGCTCTGTCAAGTTCGCATCTTATCATGTTCGTGTTAGTACAACTTAGCATATAATGAAAACTACAATTGTAAATGCAGGCTTTTTTGAATCAAGAAAGGCATGTTGTGGCACTGGATTGGTGGAAACGTCTATATTATGCAATGCAAAGTCCCCAGGAACCTGTAGAAATGCAACAGAATATGTGTTTTGGGATGGCTTTCATCCTTCAGAGGCTGCAAATAAATTTATTTCTGATGACTTGCTTGCTGCTGGCATTTCCCTCATTTCCTAAACAGATATTTTAAACATTTAATTTTCGAGTCGATTTAATTTGCTTTTGATGTTCATTCCTTCAGGGTTTCGTTTTAAATTTGACATTTATCTATTTTTATTGTAAAATGTGGTGTCGATTTGTACTTTTGCTGTATTGATTTTTATAAAGAATGTCATCATTTTTATATTTTTTAATATGAGATTACTAGGAATACATATTTTGCATCTTGCATTGTCGGCGAAAATGGGCGGAATATGTCTTCAAAGACTAACTGTACACCTAAATTCAAAAATTGAAAATGATGCTGCCAATTAAAAAAAGATTTAAGGATGAAAATGTAACAATGCCGGTAGGTTGGGGACGAATGACAATTTTCTCCTAATTTATTTTGATTAGTTTCATTTATGTTTATCACATCTCAAAGTAGCTACATACACTTAAAGCAAGATAGTTAATCAAATTTTTTCTTTCTAGAAAAAATTAATTGATAAGACTATAATAATATATTTCTTACGTTAAATAAAAATTTAGGACTCCAAAGTTTAGTGAACTAGTTGCAATTTTTTTTTAATTAAAAATTAAGGGCACATCCACGTTGGTATTTCTCTTCGAATAAAGGACCAATTTCGCACAAAACACATAAGTTAGGGGCTTTTTTTCTAATAAATTAACATTAGGGACCATTTGAACATTGGTAGAAAATGTTAGGGACTATTTACACCAAATTTCCGTTATATTTTATTTTCTTTTGTGGTCATAATTGATTTCTCATATGAAGAAGCTGCAGTTTGTAAGCAATATTAATTGATAAGAGAAACAATTTTTAATCGATCATCCGAAATCGCATTGCCCAACAGTAATTTCAATCGTTTGATTTCACTTGTAATGAAACAGTTAAATTTGAATTTATTGACAAAGGGAGAAAGTTTTTGAGTAGAATTTCTAAAAAGGGAAAATCTATTTGTACGTAACTTGTATGTAACTTTTTACATAATTTTTTACCAAATTGGCAAGTGGCGGCCCTCTGTTGGAAAGGGCGCCTAGGCCATTCACCTTCCACAGAGTATGTGTAAAGCATGCCATCAGTAAACTTGATGAATGAGATGCACTTGTTGTCATTGTTTCCGTTCATTGTTGTAGCAAAGTTATGCTCTTTGCTGTTCTATAATAGTTTCTTTACAATCACTCTAATTTAAGAGTTTCACGCACGAATATGATTAATGCAGAGATAATGCTGATGTACTTGTCATTATCTTCAGGTCGAACCAAAAACTCAAATTTGGAATAAAATTTATACAGTTCATCTGTCAACATTTTTATGTAAGCTGACGTCGTCCAAATTACAGGTTCACAAAATGGTTAATCTTTCTCCCTTTCAGAAAGGGAGTCTATGTAGTAGTACCTTGAAGTCTCAGAGATCTGCGAAGTGTTCTACCGGCCTATGTTCCATGATTTACTGCAGAGGTGAGAGAACAAGGGTTCGATGAAATTCATGCGTTCCATTGAAATCATTTCCCAGGAAGCTGTGAAGTCAGCTAATTTTTGCAAAGAAAAGGTTCAGTTCGTTTCCAACTATGCTATCTCGTATCACGCTCTTCAACATGACTTGATCATGTATTTCATTCAATGCTAAATATTATGCGCAATTAGATTAATCTTATTAATTGCAATTTTCTCCAAGCCTTCAAGCAAAGCATGAAAAAGATAATTGCATGATCCCTAATTATAATTGAATATAACAAAAGTTAGCATTTTGACGTATCAAATATAAGCAATCCTCAAAACTATTTGATACGCTGATGGAAGCCATCAATTCAAACATTCCCAAGACTAATTTTTAGCCTCTAAGATCAACGGTAAAGTGGCGGAACAGTTAATAAATACATGTAAAGAGTCATTCACCATACATATTTAGCCTTGAGGTAAATACTTGTTCCAATAGATAGATAGACAAGCTTAGCATGCCTTGACAAATATGAGCACTTATATAGCATGATTGGAAGGATTGGATGGCACTATATTGTCGTGTCTGGTTGTATTGAATATTATGTACCAAATATGCAGCTAGCAACCAAGGACTAGGTTCAATTTCCTCCATCATCTATTAGGTCTTCTCGTTTCACAGGGCAAAGCTTTCACAAGGGTGACCATCAACAATGATCCATTATGCATGATCCTGCATTAGATATTGAGGCAGAAAATCATTCTTCCTAAAAATCTAGTAGCATATACACATCGCCAACTAATTGGAAATAGCACGAGTAAAATCACAATTTCATACCATACTATCCTAGTTTACAAACAATCCGAATTAGGTAAAGAAAAACAATGATAAGAAGAAAGGGAAAATGTATGTAAAAATATAAGGCCTCTCTTACCCCATGTTTTATGATAGATATTCAACAATTTATCAACATCTTCTTCATTGATGTAGTTTTCTTCCTTGGAGACCTTTTTGTTATCCTCTAGAATTTTCCATTGTGTTAAAATATCGAATATTCTTTTCAGCTGTTAACCAAGTGAAGGTGAACAAAGTGATTGGAGAAACTACAAAACCTCAGTGCGCAGATAGAAATACTCCAATTTAAATGGAACGATTCTTTAGTTGAATTTAAGTAACACAGACAAAAGGATACAGCAATTCTTTTGGCATTTGCTTTAGTTCCACAGGTAGCAGAGCTCTCGTGTTCTACATCGTCCAACTCATGGTCAAGGAGTTCATCTTCTATCAAATCTACTTTAGTGGTAAAAATTGCAACAAAAAGATGCAAATTTGATGGGCTCATCTCACTTTCTTGGACCCGAGATAATAATAGTGCAATGATGCTCCAAAGAGCACTTCGTGCTTCCACGTCACTGGAAGCAAGTGGATGTATATCAAAAATACCCTGTAAGAAACTTGGATCTGAAGAGGACCCAAAACATCACTGTTAATTTTAGTTTTGTTTTTTTTTTAATTTGAAAAGAGAAGAAAATAATGCATAGCCTTCGGACTAAATTTTAGTGAAAAGAATAATTATTGTTTCACCTTGTGACAAATCGGAAGCTAGATCAGCTGCATCAGTCAGAATATTTGCTATCAACACTGCAGCAGTTACACATGAGTTGGCAACCTGCACAGGGACAAGATGATGTTCTCATTGAAAGAGGTAAAACTCACTGGTATAAGCAGTGGATGAAACTGGACAAACAAACAGCAAACTATTCTCTGGTTTTTCTTTTGAATTTTGGAAAGGGCCTAAATTCATGAACAGCTCCAGCACCTCCCTCCCTGTCGGTGTGTGCGCACGCTACCATATACATTTAGGGAGTAATTTCAGCTTCCACCATCTGCTACATCTCCACCATCATATGAACGAGACTGTTGCTCCACCATAGTGCATGCTTTACTCTTGCTCAGATCTTAGGTAAATTGAATTTTAGTAAAACGGGAGTTAGTAAACAGTAAATCGCCACCTACTGCTGCTCCAACACCAGAAGCACCAGTTTGTGCATCGATCACACTATTTGCAATCCCTCCCAGTGAATTGTGTGGAATAGCTCTAAGCACTCTAGTTTTGGATGCAACTAATTAAGAGTGGTCTAGCCTTTGATATCAACTTATTTAGAGTGGTAATTGGGTGCCCACCGCTAAACAAAGCAATTGTTCATACATTTATTTAAGCATACAAATGCATAACTGTTGTACATATTGGACATTAGGTTACATGAAGAATTGTTCAAGCAGCAGCATACCTCAATTTTATCAGGGAGTTTGACTAGTATATTCAGTAGTTGAAAGAGTTCTTTATTCTGACATATTTGTTGTGAATATTCATCGACCACGGAAAGAGCTTCAATTGTCCGAAGGATCAAATCTAAAACATCATACCTGATGCAGATGCAATAATTTAGAAGTCATCAAATGATCATCAGCTAGTAGACACTTAGTTCGACGTATACAACTCAAAAATGAAAGATACTGAACAATCGTTTTTTTGCACAAATATTGAATAAAAGTCAAATAAAAACAAGAATCCTCAAACAAGTGTCAATGAAACCGCGCTTCCATTGGCCACAGAGCATAAAGCAATTCTAACACGTCCAAATATTACAGTAGGCATGCTCCAATTAATACTACTGTTCCAATGCTTCACAATCTTGTACAATCAGATATTTGCTTTGGTGCAACTTTATAATAGAGAAAAGAAATCATACCTCTCAGGTGTGCGCTCTCCTGTTAATATGCTCATTTCAGAAGCAAATAAATTGATCAGAAGTCCTGAAAGACCGAACTTCATCAGAGGTAGATGAAGAATGTCTGCTACTTCCTTTTGACTTTCCAATGAAGCTAACAGTAAACCTACACTCTGAAAATGTAACCAAATAGTTTAAGATTAGATTAAGGTAGGGCTCAATTAAATTGACAGCAACAGTTCTTCAATGGCTCCAACACAAATAAATATCATAAGAAAGTACGCTAATTTAGTAGATTATGCAATAAATTGAAAGGGATAAATGTTCTTTAATAATGTTTCTCCTATATGAGCTCCCAGGAATAAATTTAACCAATTATACTTCCGTCAACACTGCAATGTAATAAAACATTGAGCCAATCACATGCACTCAACCAACTTAAAAAATTTCAAATATACACACATTGCACTTTCTTCCAGAGATATTTTACACAGAAAAATGAAAAAGAAAAAAAATTGAGCAACCAATAGAAAAATGTGTCTTTAAATAATAATTATTTATAATCATAAAGTTGAAATTGTTATTTATTATTTTGGAAAGTCAAACCATAACATCGATACCATTTTACCATCATCATAAACCTCATTCCATGAAAACACTCAAGTTGCTCCATTTCTAAATTATCAGCAAACATCTCAAAGTTCTGGTCACACGAATGTTTCCTAAATGCTATCTTCTTTTCTGATAAGCCTCTAAATAGTCCTGTCAATTCAGAAGTAACTTATATTGCGATGGCTATTTTGCAACTTTCAATATCCAGTGGACCAGCTTTATGTTCTAAATAATTATTTAATAATATTCTAAGATTCTGTTATCTTCAGGTCCATTAGCTTCTTCTATTATGCCATACCACATGCTCAGTATGAAATTGAAAATTTTTGAGACTTTCTAAAACAATCACGTGCCTTACCATCACATATAGAACTAACTATTAAATGATGAAAAAGAAACATATTTTGCTTACACCAAAAATTTAATAGAGCACTATTGTGCACATATCATGGCAGCTACATAATTCACAAATTAGTTAAAATCCTTACTGAAAAACCAGTACAAATATTGTGTACCTTTTCAATAAGCTGTAGATTTAAAGTGTTGTCAACAATCCAAAGAATACGAGAAATTATTTGCTCAGTTTGCAATGCTTCAGCCCACACGACACCTTCACCACCTTGAAGACACAAAGTAATCGTCCTGTTTACAACATTAACTCAAAGTTATCCACTGTAGTAAATGTCGCATGTACTCAACAAGCATCTCATTGATCTGCTTATTGTTTTTGTACAACTTTATATATTTCGCTAAATTGACTAGTTCAGAAATACTAAGCTCAACTTGTTAACAGAAAAACAAAATTTACATCCGTCACCTTAGATGAGAAAATATGATAAACTAAAATTAATTTGAATACAGTTACATTACCTACATGCTTCACAAAGGCAAGGCACGTCATCTAGAAACAACTGATCCACAATCACTTTGATCAGTCCATTTGTAGAGGATATTTGCTTTCGTGAAGTTTCATGGCAAGCAAGGTTTCCGATTATCCCTAGGCTAATTTCCTGTAACAAAAAAAAAGGTGTTGAAGGGGCACTATGAGTGTGCTTGTGACATCATCATTATTGATTATTACAAGAGTCAAATGAATCAAGTAGACTAACGAAAAAGGTCACTTACAGTGATGCGTGAAGATTGAGAAACCATGAGAGTAGCCAAAAGCACATCAAGAATAAGATTTTGAACCTGCATGGAAATGTAACAGTCTCTATCAATATGTTTTATACTATATTTTAGGTGTGTGAGGTCGGTGGAATTGGGTGATTTTGGTAAATCAATTATGTTTTCCTCTTCAAAAAATCTAAATAAGGATATTTGTCTCTTCGATCCAAAATTCTGGTGTATATATATATATATATATATATATATATAAACCCTTCCATTCATATGGATTGAGAACCATTTTTTTGGAACTTAAGACTGTTGAGAAATTATAGTAAATCATATTATCCTGAAGAAAAGATAACAATACCATGAATTCAGCATGATCCTCGCTTGCAGCTAGATCCCATAAAATGCATCCACACTCTTCCCAGGTTTCTTCTCCCACCATTCCACCTTGATGCTTATCATGATGATGTTGCAATTCTTCATCTACAGCTTCTTTATTATCCACTTCACCAATGTTATGAGCAGTGTCCATAGCCTCAACTTCCCCTTTATTTTCAGATAAATTTACATCGTGCACTTCTAATTCTTTAGTTTTTGGTCCTTCGTCCAATTCAAGAGCATCTTTTTCACCATCTTTTACATCTGACGGCAGAAGTTTCCGAATCAAAGCAATCACATAACTGGGATCAACTGTTGTTGAAATATCAAAAGACTGCAGAGAAAATCTCAGTAATTCTATATAAACAGTCAAAGTTAATAATTCATAATTCATTCCTTCATCATTACACAAAATCAACCACTATCACATCGGCTGTCGCAATAAAAAAAATCAAATTATTCCCCTGAATTCCTGAGTTAAATTTTCATCAAATGTCTACATTATATTCTACAGAAAGCTACCTACTGGCTTGTCAGTTAACCATTAGCCACTCAATATTGGATAATGCAACCAAAATCCGAAACTCCCTTTCTTTTAAGGGTAGTGCTACATGTACCAACTTTTTCACATAATCTTTTACCTACTCGACACGTGGCGGCCCCCTATTGGGAGGGTGGCTGGTGGGGCAGCCACGTGTCGAGTAGGTAAAAGATTATGTGAAATTTTTAGTACAAATAGATTTTTCCTTCTTTTAAACACAGATATATTGTCCATTGACAGTAATTAAGCATCGAGTACAATGTTCTACTTTCTTAAATCCACCTTTTCCAATCATTACAAGAAGCCCCATTTACCAAACAGTTGGACTGCAAAATCACGAATAGTTCTTAAGATTCAATTGAATTCACCACCTGATACGTCACACACGCACATCTCATGTTTCGTAATTTTAATCGAGCCACACATCTATGCATATTGTAATAGGCATCCAAGTTCCTTTATTTTGAGATATAAATGCAGATATGATGTCTAACAACACAAATTAAGCAAAAAAAAAAAAATCCATAATTTCCTTTCTCAAATATTTTTCCAATCATTACAAGAAGCCCCATTTACCAAATAGTTGGACAGCAAAATTGCGAACCCAATTATCTTAACGGTCCATCCAATTCAGATATCACATATCAACCCCCCGCCAACACACGTACAGCGAGCAAGCAATTAGCTGCATATTTACGCATATCATAACAGGCACTTATAAATTAGAAAAACAGATAATTGGGTGTGTGTGCGTGTGCGTGTGCGCGCGCGTGCGCGTGCGTGTACAGATTGAGAATACCTCGTGAGCTGGGGCAGAAGGATGATGTGCATAAGGCTCAAATTCAAGTTCTTCATGATTCTGTTCTTGGAATAGTTCTGATTTGCGATCACTTGACATTATTGAATTTTGATTTTGATTTAGGGCATGGAGTTTAGTTTCCCGCTAGAAGTGAAGGTATAATTCGAGGGTTCACGTACGTGAGAAAGGCAGCAACCTTTTCGATTTATTTTTATTTTCATTTATTTAAATATTTGACAAATAAGCACCTATTCTTGCCTTAAATTTTGATATCATATGCGAACCTACATAATTAAATTCACTAATAGTCACCCAACTTTATGCTTAGTATCGTTATGACTACTCAATTTGATTTTGTTTCATCAATGCCACCCAATTTTATATTTAGTGTCACAATAGCCACACAATTTTATTTTATTTTATCATGGCCACCCAATTTCATATAACTTTTTACCATGACAGCCTAATTTCATATAATATTTTACTATGACCACCCGATTTCTTTTCACTAATTTTAAAAGGGGTAAAACGGTAATTTTTATTATATATATTATTTCTTTAAAAAACAAAAATAAAAGTTTCTTTTTATTTTAAAATAAGTTTTTATTTTTTATTAAAAAAATTTGAAATAAGTTTTTATTTTATTTTATTTTTTTGAGAAATGTCTTTTTTAAATAACTTTTTATTTTGTTTAATTTTTTAAGTATTTTTTTTTAAAAATAAATCTTATTTTATTTTTCTAAGTAACTTTTTTTTAATAAGTTTTTTTTTTTAAGTAACGTTTTTTAAAATAATTTTAATTTTAATTTTTTAAAATTTATTTTATATATATAATGCAAAATTACCGTTTAACCCCTTTTAAAATTGATGAAAATGTTATATGAAATTGAATAGATATAGTAAAAAGTTATATGAAATTCGATTATCATGGTGAAATAAAATCAAATTGAGTGAAAATGGTGACACTAAATATAAAGTAAGGTGGTCATGGTGAAACAAAAATCAGATTGAGTGATCATGATGACACCAAATATAAAATTAGGTAGTCATAAGTGGATTTAACCTCTTGTTACACAAAGTAAACGTAAGATTGCATTTAATTAACAATTAATGTAAAATGTATAGTCTATCTTTGAGTCTGGCTAAGTGATAAATTGACCATTTTTGTTAGAGCACGCCTTGTACAAATCTCACGACGTGATCACCTCGGGCACGAAAGTCGTTGCTTACGTGCTTACAAGGTAAATAATCTGTCTTTTCTGGGAAGCCTAAACTCAAATGACTTATTTTCTATTGGATATAATAATGCACTCGTTAGTGTAATAAAATAAAAAATCAGATCCAAAATTATTGAGAACAGAACAGCTTAACTTATTATTGGTATTATAAAAGTACTTGTTTTCTACTTCGTGTTTTCTGAAATCAAATAATTCTTAACACCAGTTGATTTATGATAAAGATTAGACTGAAATACTAAAGAGGTGTTTGGCACATCGAATTATTAAAGACAGCTTTTATTTTATTTTTTTTAAATCTCATTTTCAGTTATATTCAGTTCAGTGGGATATATTGGAGTCATCGTTTACATGAATATTTTTTCACCACTTCTTTCGATTCTTGTAGAAATTTATGACAAATCCTGAGCAAACTGAGCAAATCAATAGCATGGAACTCATACAGGTGCTATGTTGGTGAATTTTTTTTTTTTTTTTTTTTCAAACTTTCCAATCGTACGTCTCGTATATTTTGTATAATTTTAAAAAATAATAATAATATTCCATTGAT